>PKRV01001350.1:357388-391981 GCA_003709505.1 Hyphantria cunea
TTATATATATAACCGTTTGTTAATGTTTCAGCAGCATGGAATAGTAAGCCAAAACCCCCTTGCTAAGAAGAAGCCTAATTGATGATGAAAATATTGTACAAATATTAATAATTCTTTATTGTAACAAAGTATGGATACAATGTAAGTGCAAGCCCTGACTCACAAACTAGCGTGAGCTGTATGTCGGGAAGCTGTACCTTCCCAAAAATAAAAATGATACAATAAACATTTACAATTACATGATTGATGTGTTAATTTTGCGTGTGCTTGTGTGCGTGCGTGTGCGTGCACGTGCGTGTGTGTGTGGGTATATGGTATTACTTTTTTGATTCCCTTTGCTATTTCTTCATCATACTTTATGAAATAATATGTATATCCATAGCATTAATGAAGTATTGGTATTAGCTCATGATACCACTAACAAAAAAGCTATAACTTAATTTTTTTTTTTTTCGTATTTAAGCTGCCAAAATGACTCTGCCCTACCTGATGGAAAGCATGAGCAGAATCCAAGAGTGGTGGTCACCATCCTCAATTCGAAAAAGAACAATGCAGCATGGTGACCCACACTATGGCAGCCTGGGGGGAAGGGGGATGGTGAGGGGGATAGGGGGCGTTGGATTGGGATATGGGCCTCCGGTATCCTCACTCACTCGATGAAACACAGCGTAAGCGCTGTTTCACACCGGTTTTCTGTGAGGCCGTGGTATCACTCCGGTCGAGCCGGCCCATTCATGCCGAAGCGTGGCTCTCCCACGGTGTAAAATATACAATATATTAATGTGTCCCTCTAAATTCTAGAGGGAGACATTAATATTGTTATCTGACTTCAATGTTATTTAAATATTTTTTTACTTACTCTGGACTCTACAGCAGTCTTCGGTTTTATAACAGCATTGTTTTTGGGAGCAGTTTTTGTATATTTCATGGAGAAATCATTGACAAACACACTGGCAGTTGCAGGTTTACTTGTCAACTTAGCTAATGGTTTCTTAGCAGGTTTATACGGAATATAGTGACATTGTATGTGGTCACCCCATATCTTTACATTTTCTTTATTCTCAACCTCTTCCGTTTTTATGTATTCTTTAGTTTCTTCATTCAATTGTTCGGAAATTTTTGTTACTATCTGCAAAAAGAATAGGAATATTTTGTATTTATAACGATGTACACTAGATAAGTATGTAACTCATGCACATCATAAATTAGATCATCATAGATTCCTTATGTAGTCCTTCCATCCCTATTAAATTAACATCGACTGATGTAACATCAACTTAATGCTTTTGTTGCATAACAGGACTTATTCGGGATTTAATTATTGAAAAGATTGCAATACCTTCTATTTCCCAACATTTTGAACAGGCATATAACCTGTTCATGATCATGGCTAGAAAGTTGCCATATCCATAAGTATCATAATTTTAAAAGTGAATAAGTCTTGTTATACAACAATAACATCAACTACATTGACATTACTGGTATGGTCCAAAGGGCCGTAGGGAGATCCTAGGGGAACCCCCCAATTATGAACTAGCCTGTTAGTGACTCTTCTAATGTCAATTCAATTCTTAAACTGTGAGACGGCTTCTGTGATATTAATAATGCAGATATATAACTACATCAAATAACAATTTCAATTTCTATACACAAAGTCTATATAAGTGATATATCCAATTTAAAAGATCTTTACAAATAGATGTGTTGTTGGGAAGTTTATTCCGCTATTTCTCAGCTAAAACACTTGGAAGTGGTGACTTGTTGGATGTTTTTTAGCGAGCTGTCTTTATGGAAAGAATGACATTGAAAAAGTCCTAACACTAAGCTTTTTTTCAATAAATGACTCTTGATTTTTATTTCACATACTAACCTGACAAATCTTATTAGCTGTAGCTGCAACAACAGTTCCAAATGTTTGTCTGAGCTGTGATAAATTCTTTAACATAACAATATCTTGATCTAAGAACATCCTAAGTGTGAGGACTGCAGCATCTTCTATGATGTCATCAGGCTGATCACCGGTAAGGAGTTTAGATGCGGTTTTCAATTCATCAAAAAGTTTTAACAATTCAGCAGAATTCGGCTCATTTTCTTTCACATAGTTGTATATGTCTGAGAATGATTTAAATCTGAAAAATGATATATTATAAAATAATGATATTAAGTAGGTAATACGTAAATAGTAGAAGAAACATAGAGGGCTTTTTAATACATAATATTAAATTGTTTTAATTCGCTAAAGCAGTTTTATCTCAATTATGGGGTATTGTATTTGCATATCAATGCATTTTCAGCTGACAATGACATTGCAGACCTTCAGCAACAACCAATATTATCTGACTGCTGGGCTCGGGTTTCCTCTTAGGAGAGACTTAAGGCCATACGTCCCCACTCTGTCCAAGTATAAGTTGAGGATAACATTATTGCAGACCTTAGCTGATTTTTACTTGCTTCTGACTAGGCTATATAGATATCTGTCTTTTACATCCCACCACTTCTATAGCTCACTTACCTTGTTAGTATATTAATAATAACAACTAAACTACGTTATTTAGTCTAAACAGCTGTCTGATCCTAGAAACCAGTAGACAGAACCTGCACTCTAGTAAGTAGGCAGATGATAAATATATTACCCTATTATGGATAAATTACTTCCAGACACAGATCATACTTGTCACACACTATAATTGAAAAGCTTCATGTAGTTTTTTTTTAAACAAAAGAAAAATTATGACTTAATAAGTCATCATTCTCTTAGCCAGTTGCTGTAGAGTAGCGAGTAACTTCTGTCGAGCCGTGGGCAGCTTCTGTCCAGAAGTGAGCAAATTCTGTCCAGCATAGGTTTCCTCCAAGGTTCTCGACAACAACTGGCCCCGTGTTGGATGCGGGCAGTACGGGTTCCCGAAATAAAAAAATTAAGCATTTTATTTACCTCTGCACGTTTTTCTTTTTTATTTGCATGGGTTTCAAAGGATCCACAATTGGTTTAAGGCATCGTGGCTTATCTAGTTGCGTATGGGCTCTGAGAGCCCTAGTAATGCGTGGTAACTCAATCATTATGTGGCTGAATGAACACCTATAATCCTATTATAACAACACTGTAATACATGCAAGAGCATAACACTTAGTTGCCTAATATTATGAAAATACTTTGAAACTAAATGCACCTCTTTTAAGATAATATGTAACTCAAAATAAAATATTTAAAATTAAGTTTTTGACACAGTATAAGCCGGTAGAAAGATATAAGAGTTTCTTCAATATATATTTTACATAAATTTAAATAATTTTTATTTTTCGCGAACTCAATAATAATAATCGACACGTAAAATGTCAATATTGACAATGACACTTGACAGTTTTTGTTATTTTTCTTAAATAGTTTTATACATGACCATTGATACAAGTCCTTCAGTCGAATAAATAGAAGGATTTTAAATAGAATATTAAAACAGAGATACTTAGTGTTATCTCATATTTTAAACTATGTAATTACTGATAAATCTATTATTCATTCTCTTTTCACATGAATATGTTCTTCACATATTACCAGCTTGCCGCTCTTTCAGGTTGGCTGTGTACTTCTCAGTGGAGTGATTTTATATTAATCAAATGACTACATAATCTAATGTAATTTTATAATTACAATGAACTATTTTTTTCTACCAGATAAATAAATAAAATAAAAATATATCTAAACTACACACTGAAATAATTCTTATTTGCTAATAAATACTAAACTCAGCAAGGAACACTTTGTTTTTGATATTACTAACCAGTGTTGCCAAGTCGGTTTTTAAAAAAACGTAGATGAAGTTAGAGAAATACGTAGACTTTGTATTTGCAAAATTCGTAGATCTACACACTTTCTTTTTTAATCTAAAATGAGAAAACACTGTTTTTAATGAAATAACTATCATCCAGTATCATCAAGCATTTTTATAGTGTAAGTTTTCATCAGACTGATCGCACAAAGCTGATTTATTAGGATGATAAAGAAAAAAAATTGACAATCGACAATTCACTACTATTGTTTTTTGGGTAAACGAGGCCAATGAGTAAATACTCGTGAAGGGTCGTGTTTTCTCAAACGTAATGCAAATTATGTCTTTTTAGTGTAATTAATCATGCTATGTTCCTAATATCAAAATTTAAAAAAATACGTTGATATTGAGTCCGAAGTTCGTAGGGTTGCAAGAAAGATTTAAATTATTTTATCTAAAATGACGCACAAGCCATAGAGTAACGCCATCTAGTCCCAAACTAAGCAGAGTTTGTATCATGGGTACTAGACAACTGATATAAATACATGCATCCTTTTTTTTTGTAAATAGATACCTATTATATGTAAATAGAAAACACCCGAACTCCGAAACAAATACTTGCAGACTTTACAAACATTTGGAACAGACCAGAGACCTCAAGTACAGCAGCCGCATACGCTACCGCTACGCTACGGCAGTTACAGAATACTTAAGGTAATTTTTTTAAACTAATATTTAATTTGTTATTAACTGCCTCGGTGGCGCAGAGGTATCGCATGCAACTGCTGTGCTAGAGGTCTCGGGTTCGATTCCTGAGTCGGACCAAATATTTGTATGATTTGTAAATATTTGTTTCGGAGTTTGGGTGTTTTCTATGTATAATATGTATGTATTTATAAAAAAAGTATATATGTATTGATATCGGTTATTTTGTACCCATAGTACAAGCTCTGCTTAGTTTGGGACTAGACAGCGTTGTGTATTATAATGTCCGAAAATATTTATTTAAAATATTTATTTATTTAGTTGGTATAGTAGTTATTGTTTTGGTATTTGCTATTATTAGTATTGGTTATTGCTTTTGATAAATGATATTTATTAAGTAATTAATTTTATTTTTTTCTGGTACGGTGTTGGCACTCAAATAATTTATAGCTTTATAGGTTATCGTTCCTGCGATCAATGTGACACATATGAACGTCACATATTAATAGTCTAGTATATATTAAACAGATAATATCGGCGATCTTGGTTTGTCTATGGTAAAATCTGCGGTCTACAAGTTGGTGCTGCTCCTATCAAACGGCAGCCCTCACGATACGAGCAGTGCAGAACTAGTTGTTGTGAAGAACCTTTGGGGGAAGCCTGTAGCTAGCAGTGGACATCTTTTGGCAGAGATGATGATGATGATGATGATGATTTTAATTTTAATGAGTGACGGCCGTGTAAGTGTGAAGGAAGGTCGCGGAAAGCCGTTGGAAGCGAGCAGCACAGGAGTGATTGTTAAACCAAACCAAAGGAAAACCGAACCTATGACACCTTCTATCGACACGATGATGAAGTATTAATTCTTTAAAGTTTTATTAAAATTAATTGAATCTATATAACCAGAACTTAGTTGTAATTAGAACTTGTAGGAGTCGACAAACTAGCAAATTTCTGATTTACACTTAAATATAGACCAATCTAATTTTTTTCCAAATCCTTCACGCAGATTCTAATCATTTTTACAAGACCTGTCTTTCATAGGGTGTGTTGGTCTAAAAGAGTGACCATACTGGCCCAAAATAATATAGTCAGGTTAACCAGAGTTATGTGATAATACAGCGTCCCAGAAAACTGGCGGCAAGCAATTCTTTCTTGGTTTTACATCGATTAGCCTAGAGGTTAATCGATGTAAAGTACATCAGTGACTAGACATATTCATCAGTGACTAGAGTCATTGATGAATATGTGACTCTGGAGTGGCAGATGGAGTACGAATGATAATTGAATACCGAGTACCCGGTATTCACCAAACATCAAGTGACCAGTTTACATATTTAACCCTTCCATATTAATATTATAAATTCGAAAGTCTGTTACGATTTCACGGCTAAACCACTGCACTGCACCAATTTCAGTGAAATTTAACAATGAGATACTTTGAACGTTGAGGAAAGACGACTATTCTTTACCATAATAAACAACATACACGTGAGCGGAGCCACGTATATATAATACCATAATAATATGTATATACCTTGTACATGTACTTGTACCACAATGTACCAAAAATATGTTTTATTTTGTAATTATTGTTAAAAATGTGATATATCTTTGGCTTCTTAGTGAACCAACGACAACTCGAGGAAAACAGCTGGCAGCGGACGGATGCGGACATAGGTATATTATAGATAAAAAAAGTGTGTCAGATCGTTGCATTCGATTTTATTTTTATTTAGTAGAGACCACTATTTTTTTATGATCCAAGATATTTTGATAATGATTTATTATCCATCCACAGGCCAACGAGTTGAGCAGGTCCGGAATTTTTTTTATCGTAGCTATGTAGTGTAGCGTGTCTTCATTAAATCATAGCTATCTGTAGTTAGTAAGTTTTCATGTGTGGAGGTCACCACAAATTTATTAAAAGATTTTTTTAAGTTACAACATTTTTATTTTATTTTATTATATTTTTATGATCATAATGCTTACAGCTATGGCTTACCTACTTATAAATGTTGTTTAAAATATGTAGCTTACGCCTCGTATAGCCATGGTTGTTTCTATTAAACAACGCTTTAAGTATAGCCACGTTAGTATCTAAATACGATAACATACGTTCTGGTGTGTTTTTATTTTACCTTACAGTGAACAGTATTTTCGACCGCCATTTTTGAAACACAATACATTCATGATTGATGATAATTATCACTAGTAGGCATTTTTAATAAAAATATTTATATCTTTCTCTTTAATAAAATATGTTCCTAGATATGATGACATAAAAATGTCTTGCTCTGAAAAGTGCTTACAATTCATATGCAAAGGTGATCGCATGTTATGATGACTATACAGAAAGAACACATTTTGATTGCCATGTGATTATGTTTCAAAAAAGGAACGTTATACTTACGTAACTAGGTAATCCCCCTAGTGAGACTGGCAACAATAACGAAGTGCAGATTACGTACTTTAATAACAGCGGCCTCCATACATGATATGAATATGTGAGTACGGAAGGCCGATGTTAATAACTCCTGTACGCTATATTTCATCCTATGTAGTACTGGCCAATTTTCCAATACTATCATTCTATATTTGATGATACATTACTACACTTGGTCGTCTTCACATACATCATGTCGTAAAATATCGTTGCAATTGTGCAATATTGATAACAGCAAACGCGGCGTTCTGTGCAGTTTGATGTGATTATAATATTTCACACGATGCATGTTAGCCGACCAAATGCAATTGTGTCCTGACTATATGATTAAATATAACTAAGAAGTGGCTATTTGAAACATCTAATTACCTAGTGTGATTTTTTTACAATTTCTAACTACAAAGCTGTTTTTACATACATTAATCAATACACACACAGTAAAAAGATGCATTATTTGCTGTTAAATAGGATAGATTACACATTTCTTTAAAAATATTGGCCAGTTACGATTACAATATATGTAAAAACGCAAGATAGCACAAGTCCTTAATATAATCTAATTTAAATTTACTTAAACAAACAACAATTCGAATAAGTACAAATTTCGTTTCAAAGATCACGGATATAGATTACAGCTATAAAAGCGTTAAAACATAGTACATAATTAAATAATTTACTAAACCGCTGCAGTGCTAACCTGGGCCCAATACACAGTAATCTATCAAACAGTACAGTTACATCTTATAATTTGAATTTTACATGGAACTTTGAATACAGAAATCAGCCCAAAAGTATAGTCCATTTCCAAAATAAATGGACTGAATTATTTTATATTTTGTAAATAACTATTTATCATAACCCCTATAAAATTGTTAGGATAAGCAGCTAAACATGTTTGTATAGATAGACAGTAGATATTATCAAAGGTCAACAACATGAAAGTTAAAAAAAGTTCAAAAAGAAATGACCCAAAATAAGTTTTCAAGAAATTTGGTCCAAATGGAAAAAAATACCATCATTTATAAGAAACAGCCTATTTTCGAAAAAGTAAGATATATTCAAGGTTACTGTATTTTTTTCGTAAGTCTTATCTAATAGCAAATATTAATTTCTGTGGTAAAATTTTAACAAAGAAAGATCATCTAAAAATACTATATTTCAATACTCAGAGCATTTTGAGAGTGATATATAAAAGAAATCATGTCGTAAGACGCGTGATTTCAAGATTTACAAAAGTATTCAAAGGATAAATAGTTTTGTAATGTAGGAGACAAAACATTGGATAGATATTTATTGTGATATTTTCCACAGGAATTTCAATGACAACACTAGTTAATATCTAGAGAAAACCAAAAGTTGTTTCAAAGTTCTTTTGTTGTTTGATGTCAAATCGGCAGCTGGGGATTCTGTAAAAAATATTTAACGCAATTAAATAGAGTAAAAACTTGATGAAAACAAGCTGCTGATCTGTGTTCACTGCAGAAATCATCACATCATCAATATAAACAAATCAGTTCATTTTTGTAACCAATGGCATTTACATTCTGATTCTATAGAATACTTTGCAGATGATTCTATACTGCTTTACTTAGTTACGCTTTACACAATAATCATTGACTTTGTTGTATGATTCTTTAAGCAATCTATTTTCAAGTGACAATTTGACGAAATGTCTGATTGAAGTCCAAAGAATATAATCGATAATTTATTAATAAATAAGATAATTTTCTCTGTGTGGTCGAATGGTGAACTTATATGTGTATATGTGTGATAAATGTTGATATATTATTCTTTAGGTACCTGGTCGCCACGCCAATAAGTTACCTAAGTCTTTACTTACTATTATTCATACCTTGGTGGTCTTGATCCTCCTAACAGTGGTTTACAGACCTAGGGAATATTAGAAAAATATTAATATCCACTACTAAGTGTAGTTTTTTTTAAATTCTCAAAATGTACATTTTTATGAATATTAAAAGTGCATTTACAAAATTGATGTTTGAACGGACAGAACAACACATTTTCGTACCGTAGACATTTAAGTTAAATATTGTTCAACAGTGTGAAATGTATTAAAAATATAAAATATGTGGTTTTATATTTTTGCCATTGTATAACTTTTACACAGTTCTGATTTAAGATAAAGGTATGTAAGAGTATATACCGCACAATCACAAATGACACACATTATTTAAAGCGTCAGCATCAGCTTTCAAAAGCGTCAATGAGCAATTATGTATAAGTATTTTCAAGCTTTTTGTCGTTGTATATAAACTTATTATCTTTTAAAGCACCTTTAATGATCCCCCTTTCATATTTATACATAAATATATAACATTAATATGTTAAATTTAATATTATGGATTTCTTGAGATATATTATTAACGTATATTTTATTACAAGCAATAACTAAACGGGGGTAACCTGGATCAAGCATTGCATTCTTGGATGAAAGTAGAATTACTTTTTATATCAAGCAATTTAAAGGATCTAGTAGATCTAGATTTCATTATCTTTTTAGTATCTTTTAAAAAATATATAGTAAACAATTAAAGAGCATCCCAGATACAAAAATAAACGTATTTGCAAAATAAAGCTGAGGTCACGCTCAAGTTAATATTCACATCAGCAAATTAACTATTTTGGTGGATTATTTGAAATGTTTTTGTATGCAAAAGTTATTATTTTTTTTTATTATATGATTATTTTTCTTGAATAAGTCAGTAAGTGCACAGAATTCCACCTGACTGACTGAAGAACGGTCTAAAATATTGTCACTGTATTACTGATGTGAACCCAAACTTAGCATGAAGTAGAAGAAGTCCAAATCGCATGAAACATTCTTCGATAGAGACAGATATACGAAGTGACTATAGAACAGAAAAAGCCAACACTTATCATCAACAACGACAAACGATATTGCCTGCCCACTTACCAATTTAGGCTTAGTATTATGTAATAAAATTAACAAAATACTGTATATATACTAGTATTCATTAATATTATAACAAGTAACTTCTAAATTAAACTTCGTTTACCGAAACTTGTTCACACAAAGTTGGCTGAAAATATGGAAAAAATAATGATGTGATTAGTCTAAAAAATTAACATGTGTAACAAAAGTTCGTCAAAAGGTGTAGGATTGCTATACGAAATTGGCTTTGAAATGATAAGTGACTTGTAAAACTAATTGCTCGTTTTCCCTAAAATCAGTACCAAATGTTCGTCCATAATATTCCGAATTTCAGAAGATGTATCAGGAAAAAATAAAACCCGCCTAATCGAGATGTTTTGATGATGCAAAACTTGTCCAAAACGCTGTGTATTTCACAGATTTATTTTACAGATAGCTGTGTATTTTACAGATTTTGTTATTTCACGTTTAAAGTCTTCGGTGATATTATAGTTATTATATTTCCTAAAAACGGTTTGAAGTTTAATAAATTATTCAATTTGTTAACCTTATATAATTATCTTGATGGTAAAGTACTTCTCAGGTGAAATTATAGTAAATGTTTTTAATTTTTAGATTTCTTTGTTCAGAAGGAATAAGAATATTTAAAATAGGTACTTATGGGTGTCCAGCAGTGCAATCAAAAGAGTTGGCATATTCCCTATTTTTTTTTAATAATTTAAAGAACTGACAAGAGTTATGGTTTTGCATCTAAATATGAAAAACGCCGAAAGTAACTAAATGAACTGTATTAATTAAGCCTCGAAAGTGTTTTTATCTATCTCGCACTTAACGCAATGTTTACAGAAGAGAGTAAGAAAACTACTTTTATTAATCTCACTGCATCCCTACTACAGCATACTGTTAAATTAATAATTTAAAGCGCATGAGTTTGGTGTTGCTATCGGCTCAGAGCTCAAAAAAGTCCAATGCTTTTCCCTACTAGCTTCAAAACTATAAGTTTCTTAATAACATAAAACAACCAATTTCGTGCAAAGTTGTTATTTCAGTAATGATTTAACTTACCAATGATTAGAGCCAGGATAATGATGCCAATGACAGCTGCAATTATCATCATCTGCAAATATAAATGCAAATACAATTTTATCGTTAAAAAAAGTAAAAATTAAGATCATAATACGACAAAAAAACGACGCTGAAAATGAATAAAACAAAAATTTCAGGATACTGGATTAAACAACGTTACTGAAGAAGCAATATAATCGGTACATAGACTCTACCAAGATGCCTTTGTTGTAAGTTGGCTATAATGTCATACGATACGATACTATAGTACACAAAATTATCTGTGTGCGAATTACACATATTCAAGTTTGAAAAACCATAGTCCCACGTTGTTAAAGTGTTATGGTGCGTTTCTACGTAACGTGTAAAAATATTAATATCTACATGATACCGTAAATAATATCTCGAAAAGTCCACTTTTCTTGCATATACATCTTATTTAAATGAAGTTGTCAATCGAATAGGTATCACAAAACTCACGAAAGGCAACGAAAAAATTAAAAATATACAATTTTCATTGGCAATAGTTTCAGGTCTGGTTTCTCAGGTGGGTTGGCATTGTTAGTCATATGTTTAAAACTTAATCATATTCCATCTCACATCTCATTATGTTTATTTTGAGGAACAAACTAATATATCTCAGAGAAGTATGTATGAAGTAGTTTACTAAAACTTAATAACTTAATTATAATTAATGTTTTTGCTTTTACCTTTAGATTTTGGAGCCAAAATTTGCTTTTCAGTTTACCGGCCTGCTGTTCGAACTGTGATGCTCCCTGCTGAAGGGCATCTGAAAAACAGAACGTGTATTGTATAGGAAGAAATAAATAAAACAATTTTTAAGTATAATTACGTCGTTTTGGTTTTCCAATTTAAATTTAGAAAATACTCATTAGATCTTCTTATTTCCGAATTGAATATTGCCTTAAAGAAGTCAAATTTAAAATGCGTGTATATAGCAATTCCCCTATCTTTTAGTAACAGATCTCGATTATTTATTTGAATCCCGCCAAAATCCAAAAATATCCCCCATTGGCTCAAGCAGGGTATCAAAATGGAAAAAAATCTAAAGGAATCATTGTGAATGAAAATTCCAAATGAATCCCCTAGGGATCTAAACACGAGATCCTGTGGACGGAGCTATTTATTTAAGTCCTTTGAAAGACGTCAAATCCATAATGGTACAGAGTTAAAGATCTCTTTCAAAAGTTTAAATTAAATTACATGGACGGAAAAGCAAGAATGTCTCCACCTCTAATTATTTACATAAGATAAAATATATCTCACAGTATTTGGGAAACCAATTTGCTAGACACATAACTCAGTTTCATTACATTATTATTTCTTCATTAGATGTGTATCAGGTGGAGTTATATTGACATTAAAAAAATAACTGATACAAATAAAAGTATGTGGCTACTAATAAATGTTAATAAGTCTGATTAGTCTATGCATAAATGTTGGTGCGGTCACGCAATACTATTTATTTGTAATTATCCCTTTAAAATGTTTGTGAATACCTAATACGTAAACGAAAAGTAAATGAGCTGTCTACGTCTGAAGCCTTACTAAATACCTAAAGTCTAATCGATTTTTGTTGCCAGCGTCAAGTCGACAGTAAGTAATACTGTTAACTTTATTAGGTTAGATAGCATAGTTCCTGTATTAATTGGGTCATGAGAGTGTCAGCTGGCACCAATGTAGGCCGCATAATATGTCTACGAGACTATAAGATTTATGTATTCTATGTAACTTGAGCAACGTCAAACAACTGTCTAAATAGGTCCATTATGGTTGTCGTGAGATTTAAGGCTCTGTTTTTGAAAATAACAAGAAGAAGTTTAAAAAACTACAAAGCGACTAGCAAAAAAGTTTTGATAAAATTAAACACTCTATGCAACCCGGGTCTCTATTACTCATTTATTGATACCTCATTCTTTAAAATCAGTTCAGTAGTGTAGGAGGCACTACCGTAGAACTTACAAACTTACTTATATAGACTATCAAAACAATTCAATTTTGCTTTCGCTGAGGCCGGGCAAAAATATAAAATGGAAAGCCCGTCTATCTTTTACAGTGACCACGCATCGCCACGGCATGTGAGGCCCCTCTATGTACCTAATGGTATATGTAAAGTAGAACGTAATAGTGATACATCGACCAAGCCTCGTATCCTGACTTATAATGTTCCAAGTTTTGGTATGAAACAATAATTTCTTTGCACCAGCCACTAGCCAAGTTGAAATTCTACAAACATTATTAAAAAGATAATAGAAGTATGGGTATGACGTCATCTCATTGTTGTGTCACGTGATCAACACAAAATATTAGCCAGTAATACAAGAAAATAGAGACGATAACGATTGTGGAAACAGAATCAACGCGAAATACTTGCACCTATAATATTAAGGAGGTGGTTGATTTGTCACTAGCTTAAAATGAAAGGATCTCCCATCGTAATTTTCATTCAAATCGGTTCAGTGGTTTAGCCGTGAAAGCGTAGCAGACCAACATATTGTTTTGTGTATTGTCTCACCTGCTCTGTCGTCAAGCTCTGAAAGTTTCTGATCACGTTCCAACACTTTCTCCACGTTCGTTTTCATTATATCCACCACCTGTAACATTATTGGCAATTATTAGATTTGTAATAGTTTTCGCACTAACAATCTGGCAACGCCATACATCATTATAGTGGGAATTGATAGGAATACAAGAAATTTGACATGTCCGTGGTTAAAAATTTATTTACATTGCCTTATTTTTTAAATGTCGTCAACAATGGTAACAGCTTTTATACATTCCACAATCCCACAAAAGTGGGAGAATTACGCTTCGGCATGCATGGGCCGGTTCGACTGGAGTGCTACTACGGCCTCACGGAAAACCGGTGTGAAAAAGCACCTGCGCTGTGTTTCACCGAGTGAGTGAGGATACCGTAGGCCCATAATCTAACCCTTCCCCTCATCCCCCTTCCCATCCCCCATGGCCGGTAACGCATTTGTGACGTCTCTGGTGTTGCGGGTGTCCATGGGTAATCGCTTACCATCAGGCGATAAGTCTGCTCGTTTGCCCCCTATTCCATAAAAAAATCATACAAGCAAAAGTTAAAACTACATAAAAATAACCTAAAACCTCTTATTAAAAATTAAACAAATAAAATATGTGTTTGTTGGTCATATATATTTATTAAGTTTCCTGTTTTGGCGAAATATCAATTGTAACGCGGCGGTCCTCCTTAAAATAAAATTGTATTCACTTTGCAGTCCTCGAGTTACAATACTGGTCTTTTATTAGTAATAGTAGGTCATCTTTGAATTTATTTACTAAAGAATCCCAATAACCTTTGAAGCTAAAGAATGAACCCGTTGTTCACCCGTTGAGACAACTTTGAAATTTATTGGCAGATGTTCAACGGGTCGATAAACCCTCGTTCGTCAAACATTCTTGGACTTAGATATTTGTAATCAAACATAATGGGAATAGCAATAGGATATCAGCAAACCCTTTCTCAATTTCAAGAGTCATTTCTCTCAGGATATTACGTAAGCAAGTTCCACGCGTTTGAGAGTGACGTCATAGTCGGTACTTGCTAAATCTTTCGCACGTGTATTGAGCGCTAGAAACTTTAGTCTCAGAACTTGTGAAAGGAATTGGAGATGGTACAAATATGTACGATAAAAAAATAAATTGAGTTATATATTATACTTATGTGATTGTGAAAAGTTTTGGTTTTTAACTGACTTTAAAAAAGAGGGGGTTCTCTATTGTATGATAATCGAATTTTGAATATCCTGACATTTTCTACAATTGTAATTTATTCTCTTTACTTCTTGTACATAAATTTAACTATCCAATATTTTCGTACATTGAAAGATCAAAATATATTAGGGTGCCACTACAACTTTATTATTTTGCCCCTTAGTATTTTGACTTTTGCGCTTATTCTAATATTCACAAATGTTTGTAAATTTTAGTGACTGAACATAGAGGTCAATGCTGAGTCATAGATTTTGGAGCCACTTTTTTGTGCGAACTATCCCCCGGATACCACCGACTGGCCTTGAACCGACTAAATCCGCACGCCGCCTTGGGTACCAGAAGTCGGGAAACTAGGTGCATTCTCGAAAGGGAATCCCTGGAATCCTGACGTACCTCGGACCGGTTCGCTTAGATCTTTTAAACTACTAAACGGATTTCAGTGCTGTTTTCGGCAGTAGATAGAGTGATGCAAGAGTAAGGTTTATATTGTGTAATACATGAATATTAAATCCAGTAATCCGGGATTTCAAAAACTTGCAGGCCAGGCTGGGTATTCAAATGAAACCTTCATACAAGCTGTAGGTATAAGTAGGATATAAGTATTTTAAATACTTTTCAAATTTAAAGTTTAAAACGAAATTCTGTTGATAAAAGTCTATAAAATCACAGCCATTTTTGGAATTTGGTGCGTATAAAGGACGAACCCTTTCTAAAGGTTGCTCGGTAAAGGGTGCGGAAATTTTATGGCTTTTGTCGCGCTTTTCTGAAATAAGGTCAAGAACAGGTCGCGTCACCTTTTCCTGTTCACCGTTTTTTTTCTATATTTTGCCTCTAATGAAACTCACTGATTTTATAATAAAGGATAATTTCAAATGATATTAAGTACAGCCTGTACCTTTATAGAACATTTATTAAAATTGACAGAAATATAACAGAAAGTATCAAATCAACCTATTGACGTGTAATGTTGAACTATAAATAGGCAAGACACTAATTTAATAATATAAATCATAGTTTTATAATGTTTAAATCTGGGCTCAGTACGCTATTAACTAGTTTGATTAATAAATCTACACCTGGACATAGGCCTCCTCTTAGACTCCTCACAAGAACTTTCTAAGAAGCACTTCTAATTCTGCTCCAGAATAGAAATATAAAATTATGGTAAAACGGATCAACGATTATCTTAAAGATGAAAGAGTTTAATTCTTTGAACTATATCTTGTATTAAATTTTACGGAGTTTATTAATATTTTCTTTCTCTGTTAGAAGAAATTGTAAAGGCCTGAAGAAATCTTTACGCCTAAAAATTGGAAAATTGAATTTTACACGAGTAAAGAAACTGAATTTATTAAACTTATAAGAAGAACGGTTTCCACGAACTACTTTCTTAATTCTTGTAAATGTGCTAGCGGTGCTAAGAACTCTGTTCTTTCCAAAGCTTTTTTTAGACATTTATTGAAAATTCAATTTGAAAAGGAAAGGCCCGATGCTTGAGTTCAATTGTAAATTAAATATTTATCTGTACCAACGCGTTGAAAGAGAAGTTTTCCTTTTTCGCATTTCTCTAAGGAGATGCCTTATTTGTCAGCAAAGTAATCATTAAAATATTTGCGTAACTTTATATATTTAGACTAAGTGTTGGAACATATAAAACGTAGTTACTATTGTTACGTAGATAGATATTTATATTTATACGTAATCTTATAAAGTTTGTTGAGTTCCTTGTTAGTTCCTACCAAGTTTAATAATTTTAGATAAAAGTACTCTTATATTTGAAAATTGTTAAGACAATATTTTGCAAAAATCTTTAAATAGCTATCATCTTTCCAGCCTTTATGACAGGCGAGTGTCAACACTACTCTCACTTTCTCTTTTCTACACCAACAGCGTCTAAGGTATTGGGGTCCTGCTGATTAAGTCTGATTATGTCTCATTACATTGTTCAGTCGCAAACGAGTCAGACACCAACACATATTGGTGATTGACTCGTTTGCGACTGAACAATATATATTTTTATGATTATATATAAATATATATTATATAATCATAGTTAATTTTAGTAGTTATAGTTATTAGTATGTTTGTATGTATGTATATGTATGTATATATATATGTGTTGTATGTATGTGTAAATATAGATTATATTCATTAGAAATTAGAATTATATTAAATTAGAAATAAAATAAAATTATAACTTTTCAAAACTCATTGCACCGTCAGCTACTAGCCTTTACGATACTTTTTGAACCATCCTAAGGTTGCCTGGAAGAGATTGCTTTCGGCAATAAGGCCGCCCTTTGTACATTATACATTTATCATTGTCTGTGCTTGCTTTTATATCTGTATTACGGTGTACAAATAAAGAGTTTTCTATCTATCTGTCTATTGTTAAAAAACGAACGTACGTGTACACTTAAAGGTTTTTGATTAAATATAAAAAAAAAAACTATTTTTGGAGAAGCCTCTGACGTTCTTTACTACGCGTATTAGGTAGACAGCTTAACTACACATATAATTTACTAAAGTAACGGTTAACCACCCTCACTTACATAAATTGGTATAAAAATAGGGATGACAACATTTAAATGACATAGGTCAAGTAATACATGGGTCGATGCTTAGTATAATTAGAAAATAGATTAACAAATTAAATTACCTCATCAACTTGCGCCTGTGTCTGTTGCAAGCGACGCTGGGCGGCGATCTGTTGAGGAGTCTTCGGACCGCCGACAGGCATATCTCCATCGCCACCAGGCGCCAGTCCGCCTTCCGACGCCCTAAGGAATAAATTGTTCTTAATACATAGCTGTCTATAATCCTCATCATAAAAATAAATAGCAATTGTTAAATAAAAAAAATGGTTGCCTGGAAAGTAGATTTTCGTGCGATAATTTTATGTGATAACGTCATAAGAAAATATTGATGAAAAATATGCGTCACAAGGCGAACGTTTAGGCTGATTGTGCCTCTCTATCGTTTGTTCCGTGCTCTCGCTTGTACGCTTGGTTCAGGCGGAACGCGACTATGAGTCATGCTTTTTCGGGAGTGCACCTAGTGTTCATCGATTTATAAGACGTTACCATGTTAAAAATAGTCTGGCGTCTGTAAAAAAATGGTATAAATTTGAAAACAACCAGTTGCAAATTACCAATGAAACTAAAAAAACAATATTTACTTTCGACATTTTTATGTACTTATTTAAGGAATAAGAAAGAAAAGGGCTACTGAACTTCTAAGCTCAGAATTTTAATGGTGTATAAGCACCAATAATATGCTGAATGGTATGAACCATTAAGTACATCAAACTTCTACTTAATTTTCAATGTTGAAAGAGAAAAACAAACCATAATAACACATCCACGCTCTAATTAATATGTTCGTGTAAATATTCAGTAGAAATGAAAAAGGTTTTAATATGTTTTTTTTAATTGTTCGGGCTGATTCCTGCGCTTCTTTCCGTCACCGTCCTTCGCGACAGAAATTTCATCCCCATTATCTAGATCGCTGGTTTGCTTTTCAAGGACTTTTCTGCCTTGCATAAGAAAACTGTGGAATGAACTGTCGCCTGCGGTATTCCTGGACCAATACGATCTTCAAACCTTCAAGAAAAGAGCGTCTCCTGCTTAACAGGATGGCAACGCACTTGTGACGCCTTTGGTGTTGAGGGTGTCCATGGCGGCGGTAATCGCTTACCATCAGGCGATACGTCTGTTCGTTTGCCACTTTTATCATAAAAAAATATAGAATAAGCTGAAATCGTTATAATGTTGACAGTTTTAAACACATACTCTTAAGGGCGTGTACAAATTGAGCTCGGTACATACTTAGCACAATAAAATGAACACACCCACGCTCCAATAAATATATTCGTGTAAATATTCTGTACAAATGAAATAGGTTTTATTATGTTATTACATGTGTATGATTGCGCTTTGTTGTATATTGAAGATAGATATCTTAACAAGGATGGCATATTAAAAACGATGATGAAGAGAAAAAGTCTGCCACGCATTAGTAAGTTATTTATGACAAAAATTTAAGGAAAAAAAAAAACGTAATAACTGGTCACCATCAGGTCTCCGATGACAGTGGTGACTTATACAAGAAACATCGTAAATATTATTTGAAGAATTTTATACGCTTTGAAAGGAATTAAAAGTTAGTCAGTTGGTTGGTTGGTTGAAGTTGGTTAATAATTTTTATTGGTATATTTTTCTTTTTACGGAAGATGGGGCAAACGAGCAGACGTATCGCCTGATAAGCGATTACCGCCGCCCATGGACACTCGCAACACCAGAGGCATCACAAGTGCGTTGACGGCCTTTGGAGAATGGATAAGCGGATGAGGAAGGGCTTGGAGTATGGGCCTCCAGTATCCTCACTCACTCGGGCTGGACAAACATAAACCATTTTTTTTAAGAATATATAAGCTGTAACCAACTTATAGGTAATAAAGGAAAGTATAAAACTGATATGCCACTGTTTTCATGAAAAAATAAGTAAACGTAGGTTTTCAGCACAGACAAGGAAGGATAGAATTTTTTTCTTGCATCGTCATGAATGCCCAACCTCCGTTGTCACTCCTCATTTTCATTTAATGAACTCATGGCGCAAATGCTTTTTATATTCTTAATTATCCTTAATTAGTATTATGCCTAAAATGTAAGTTTATAATATCATTTCACGCAATTGCTACGCCATCGAAGGTTTTGATTTGATCTTTAACTTATAGACATGTAAGTCCCTATTAACAAGTTCAGTTTGCTTAGGTGGAAGAGTGCCTTGTACTCCAATTGAAAGGACTTCGTCACTAGTAAGAGTTATTTTGTTAGTTAAAGTTAAATTTGCGAACCTAAGCTAAATAAACTTCATCTGTCTGAGGTGAGTAATGTACGTCAGAAACATTTTATCTAAAATTCGTCAGTTACTAAGTTACGATCTAATAGCCGATCCCAAATAATCTTGACAATAATAAAAGCAATGAGAATGATGAAATACATTGTTTTTTGAGAAATTCTCATAAAGAGCACAAATGCGGAAATGCGGCAATACAGAGTCTTAGACTCTATTACTAAAAATATACTTGTAAAACACACATGCAAAACAAACCACTTGGTTGTGAAAAAATCTTTTGGGATTCATTCAGTATATAAAATATTTTAAGATCAGAAAGTATATATACTTGTAAGTTTTATGCATTCATGCGAAAATGGCAAGACAGAGAAGTAAGTTGATGGATAATAAAAGTGCCTACATGAATGAGTGACTTGCCATTGTATTCCACTGTAAAGATTTGTACTACACTTAATTTAAAAGATCAGACTCACCACACTTGAAGCATAACTTTTAATTTTCGACAGCTAAAGAATATACAGGAAGCCTACTAGATTGACATAGTTGAAAAAATACAAGATGACAAATTACCATAAACCATTAGGATCTGCAAAAGTCAAAGATTATATAAACACAACGTAGTAATACTCCCCATTTCATATCATCCATATTTTTTATAGTTTTATCTTTATTTTCATCAAGTCTAAAACTTCAAGATTCAAAGACTTCAAGTCCTTTAACACTTGACATTGGCAGAAATAGCTGATTAACTGGTTGCCATTTTATCAAAAGAAAAAGAAGAAAGTAGTAATACTAGTAATCTGGTTATTCTTCTTACAACTGCAGTTAAAAGGGACCAAATCCATAGGGAAATAAGTTGACCAAAAACTCCTAATATATTTACTTTTTAAAATTGCAACTAAAATACGTACATGCTGGTTAAACATCAATGTATTGACAAACATTAAATATGTCTAGGGCCTAGATAATATTTAAGGTTTGTCAACACACCCCTAAAATTCATATTCATCCCCATAAAATGTCCCCTAGACTCTAGAGGACTTTTTATAAACAAACTTTGTTTAACAAATGTGCTGAGACATGTTAAAGAATTATTTACTTAAAGTCTTTGTTATGAAATATCAACAATGCTTCAATGTATCAAACCGTAAATTTTCCGAAACAGCTGTAGTTAGTAAGAGGTATAACAGCGACAAATTCAGGCAACTGAAAAGTATAGACTTGAGAGAGAGAATGAGGTCATAAACCTCCCGATAGAAGGACTACTCAAATTAAGTGCCAATACTTGAATGCTATCGATTTGTGCTAGGGCTGAGCTGGACCGTATATTACTGTTTTACCTTTTAGGTTCATTTTTGATAATTGTGCATGCTTTTAAAGGTGTGAATATAAATTATAACACAATGAATACTCATCAAGAAATAAATTTGCTTCTATAATGGATATCGGATAATGGAGGCGCTCGTCAATCATCAAAAAAGATTTCCTGTTAACAAAAAATCTATACTAATATTATAAATCCGTGCTCATATTACGAATTCGAAATTAGCTCTGTCTGTCTATAAAAGCGAACCAGGCAGTCTGATATGCTTTTACGTTTAAATCGATGCGCCGATTTCAATCAAGTTTAAATTGGACTTGTACTTTTATTTTTGAGGAAGGACTTAAGGTATTTCTAACTGCGATAACCATACATGTGGACAGAGTCTCAGGTGAAAGTTAGTATTAGTAGTACACGGTTGGCCTAGTGGTTTCAGTGGTCGGTGTTTCAGCAGCAGCAGTTTCAGCGCCAAGTGTTGTGAGTTCAAATGCACATGGGACAACACTTTGTGTGATCTATAAATTGTTGTTCTAAGTCTGGGTGTACTTTGTGTCTGTTTCATGTATGTTTGTAAAGATCCCCGTGACATAGGAATGTATATTCCTAAAGCGGGAGTTGTCTTTATAAAAAAAGAAAAAAGTATGTATATATTTCTAAATACATACGCTTAAAAATCGATACTTAACAGAGAAGCAAAAGTATTGCAGATAAGTTGAATTAAAAATTGTTGTAAAAGTTCCGACTGCTATGTTCATTTAAAACTCTGAAAACCGCAGCGTCGCGGTCCCGGCCTGTTATGACGTCAATGAAACATGTCATTGGCAGCCCTACGTTTGATTTATTTCATCGAATTTTATAGATCCACCCTCCAAGCCTCCGTTATTCGAGTATTTACTTTGTGTCTAATAGATTCAGAGGGAAGTTGAGATTGAATACGAATATTCGTTGTAATCTCGTTTTTTAGTATATGCATATGAATAAAACGATACCGGTTTCAGACTTCAGATAGGTGTAGTTTTGCTGGGTTTTGAGGTTTTATTATGCGAGATGATTATTCAATGTAGAAATATATAAATAAATACATTCACACGGAGATCAAAATATATTATTATTTCTTAAAAACAAAAGACCGCATCTCAAGTTCAATCTGAAATTTTTACTGTATTTTTAAAGCAGATCAAGAAATTGTTATTTTTTATCTATGAGGAAATCAGAAGTGCTCTTTCAGAACGAACTAATTATTTTTTTAAATTTTTGAAACATACATATCCGTGTTACGGTTGTCTGGAAGAAATCGCCGAGAGCGATAAGACTGCCAATTGGTATACATATTGTGTGATTGTTCCTGTTGTACCATTTCGTACTATGTGTATACAATAAAGATAAATAAATAAATAATTAATCCCAGAAATGCTTAGAGTTCGCTCCTTACCGTATTAGTACTATTTTTACTGCCCCTGCATCGAGTTTTTGTATGTTATTTTGATTCAATATTGTTTTCATGTAAGTGACGATCGTCTTAATGAGAAATAAAGATCTTTGAACCAAGAAACTTATATTGACGCTAGCAAAGCTAGTGTCAAAGCTGGCAAGAACTAGAAATGTTCAAGTCATATTGTTCTTGTAGTAACTATGTTTGAAATACTACCTTTTTATTATAGCAATGTACAATGTAGGGAACTAACAATATGCTGTTTTATAACAAAGCTACTAGCTTGGTGTATTAAATTATTTCCACGACGTGGATTTAATGAAAAGCTTCAGAGCAAGAGGTTTAATTTTGAAGTTATGAATTCTTGAATAGCCACAGTAATACTACAGGTGTTGAGTTTTGTTCCAGATATTTTATTTTTATATTTAAAAAAAAACACGCACAATACTAATTAACGATCAAGTGCTTAAAAAATTTGTCTTCATGAGATCTTATGAGAAATCTTTTCAAAGTAAATTAATATATTATATATTTTTAAATAAAATGCATTTTAAAACAGGCCATACAATATTAGCAATTTACTTTCGCAGAGCTAATATTTACATGTTCATTGGTTGCAATGTAGACGATGATATGCTCATAACAAGTATACATAATTTAACGTCCATTATAAAATAGACTTGTTAAGCCTGTGTAGCTAGGATTTTAATATACATAAGTATATAAACACTTTAATTAGATATTAGATACTTTAGTAATAAAATAAAGGACCATGAGCCCTTGCCGCATTTTTTTTTCACTCTACGGGTAGAGAAATAGGAAGAACAATAACTAGTTAAACAGATGACTAAAAGTCGTCTAATAAGAGGCGAACATACATCCTAGTACATATATATATAAATATATACATACATATATCCTAGTAGGTACATTTAGATGAAAAAAGTTATATTAATATTATATAATATGTATATATACCTTCCCACATAAGAATCTATATCCGCTACAATATAAGAATCTTATTATTTTATTTTGTGTACTTATTCTCGATGATATTTGACTACCTGTATAGAACCCGCATGGGATTGTGTCGCATAAGATAACATTTTATGATATTTGTTTAGGTGAACTGAAGTACGGATGTGTCCCGATTTTATAGTTGATTTTCCGACGAGCTGAAATGCTAAAGGTTATCCTTATACCTTTCCAGGAAAATGGATTTGAATGGACCAATGGACCCTCGAAATCCCTTATATATAAATCAACGACACAGGCACAATATGATTGTTTCGTTTTGTTTTGCCGGGTTATTTCCGCACTTATCCTCTTGATTGGGCCGTTGTTCGTGGGTTCGTCATCTTCTAACTTCAACCATCCTAGATCACCCCAGAAGCTCATCAGTCTTTTAAGGTCACTACATGTTTACGGGAGTGATGTTGATTGAAGGATGACTGCCCGTTGATCAACGACACTTTCTGTGCTACTTTCTGTGAGAACGATCTGTGGCGTTTCTACTTCCTCCATGCATTCCCTGCACAGAGCCGCTTATAGATAAATAGATGTTTGCATAAGGGATAAATCCATTCACTATAGCCCAATTAGGATACCTATGACCTTCCTGAGATCGTCCCTTTTCATTCTAATCAGGTTGCGGGCAAGGCACAATATGACAACTTTAGAGATATGTGATGACCACTGTTACAATTCACAGTAAATCGTTATCTATACTGTTTAAAACACTTAAAAACTATCAAAGAACGCACTATTAAAATAAAAAAGTGAAACATAAAAAGAAATAAAATGTGTACTTGGAAAACTCGAAACACTATATTCTTTTTCTTTTTTCTTTTCTTTTTTAAAAGACAACTCCCGCTTTAGGAATATAAATTCCTGTGTCGCGGGGATCTTTACAAACATACATGAAACGGATACAAAGTACACCCAGACAACAATTTATGGATCACACAAAGTGTTGTCCCATGTAGGATTTGAACCCACAGCACTAGGCGCAGTAGGATGCGGTGTGGCGACCACTGAAACCACTAGGCCAACCATGTAGTCAAATTTATTATTCCAACTTGATGTTGGTGTATACCATTTATTTCAAACTACTTAGTGGATCCTCGATATTGGCTTGTCACAATAATCTTAGAGTATTCTAGAACCATACGCGAGAAGTTACGATAACCATAAGTCGATTGGGCAAATATGCCTTTAACTATGACGAAACTAATCCTCAAAGGCGTAGAAAGTAATTACAAACATCAATTCCCAATTAGTTTCAAAAGTAATAAGTGACCTCTATCAATTGATGTATTATGTAAACTATATATTTATGTAAACTGTTATATCTGTTGTACAATAAAGTGTATTCTATTCTATTCTATTCTATCGACCTCTAATCTGAAGTGACCTCTAAGTGTTTTGTATTAGAAGACACAATATTCCAACTCATATAAGTAATACCTAGGTAAGTTTCGCTGTAAACGCCTAACTACTTTACGTAACGTGAAATTTTCCATACTCGTTGTCAAGTCGCAAAAAATTATACTTAATTCGTTGGTTCAGCAACGCAAAATGTGTAGGTGTATGTATGTGTATTTTAGAATATTATTCACAGAATAAAATACTCTTACTAACGATATTCAGTTTAGAAAAAACTTTGAAGTTTAATAAGCTTTGAAGCTTTGAAATTTAAAGGGCACTATACAGAGTGTATAACACCAATAATAATATTGGTTTGGTTATATAAAAATAGTAATAATGAATAAATATTTCGAACATCTAACACACAACACCATCTAGTCCCAAGCTAAGCAAACCATGTATCAAATGTATTAGATAACTGATATAAATACATACATACTTCTTTTTTTGTAAATACATACTTGTTATATATAGAAAACACCCAAACTCCAAAACAAATATTTGCAGATCATACAAACATTTGGTCCGACCCTGGAATCAAACCCGAGAACTCAATCACTTCACACCTCACTGCGCCTCTAGCTCTACTAGGGACGTTCCGTAGTAGCTAAATGAAATCTTTTTTATTTTTTATTAATTTAATTGCCATCATATTGCTATCGGCTTCACGAGCCTTTAACATATTGTTTGTGGAACAATTAATGGCGGGTGGGATTATTTCTCCAATGAGAAAACTGTCTCGTATTAAATTAGAGTTTCTTAATATAGTCCCATATTTGTTGCCTTTTGAACCTTCTGTCATTTATCTGTTCCCATAGTACTTTATTTTGGAACCGTTGTAGGATGTCCACATATGAGTTCTTTACTGATTCTCATAACTCAATGTCTTAAATCCATATTGGCTTATTTATAGTTTTGTATATGTATAAGAATCTTATCATTCAAGGTGATGTGTGATCTTCTGCTTACTAGCCAGACCAGGTTTCCAAGTCTTACAATTTACTCCTCACATTTTTTGTCATGACTTTTAGTACTGTACTTTGCACCCTTTCAAGCGGTAGTAAGATTTTTTTGGCAGCACCCCTTTAAACAGATGTATGCCTTAATAGTCTGGCAGAGCGAGCAATAAACAAATTTAAGAACGTCAAATTCAGCCGAGTGGTGAAATTTCTTGAACACACATATGAGCAAGCGAACACGGGTAATCAAACCATTTATATGTCCATACCAGTTTAAATGGTTGTAAATTAAAATGCCGAGGTATCAAATGCAATCGGTCCTAATTTCTAACAGCTCTAGCTGGACAGTTACAAGATTCGTTAAAAATAGGTTGACAGCTGTGAGCTCTTAATATAAATGTTTCAGAATTAGGTTGCGTACCAGAGGTAGGTGTTAAGACCAAATAGATGATTTTTTTTATTTATATTAAGAGTTAGATTATTACTTGAGACCCATGCCATCACACTCTCCAAAGCAGAATCAGCAGAAGAGAATCTCTTATGCCAGCCGAAGCCGTGGATAAGAAGGGCTGTGTCATCAGCATATGTATAGATGGAACAATTTGGTATACATAGGTTGCAGAGTAAGTTAAAGTAGATTAAAAAGAGTGTTGGGCCAAGAATTGAGCCTTGAGGGATTCCGTTGCTAAGGGAAATAAACTTACTAGTTAATGAACCTATCTTCACCCTGAGTTCTGTCACTGAGAATTTTTTTTCAGAGAATGTTCTCCAACATTCATCTTCGTTATTAGTTTGGAAACAGAGATAGTTTCAAATGCTTTGACGAGGTCAAGGAAAATATCTCTGTTTATTGTCCATCGTGTCCATTATCCAGGGATACAGCGGCATCCTCTTTAGATTTCGTGTTTCTAAACCCAAATTGTTGCTTGTTAAGATATTTTGATTTCTTAAAAAGCTTGTTAGTCTTATATTCAAGCCAACAATTTAGACAAGACAGATATAGGTCGGCTGTTGTTAACGATAGTGGCAAAATTAAAAGTCGCTGTTTTGGTATTGCTATCCATCTGTAAAGGCTTCCTAAACCTTTGCCAAGTTAAGTGTTCTTATAAGTGAAAGTAAAAGTATTATAATAGTGTAAGTGTTTATGAATGCACGATAGCCACGATAGATGATGGGATGCACGATAGCCTTTTTTTTTAAATTATCGGGAAAACACCCGTCTTGATTGCAACGTTACACATATGAGTTATCGGAGAAAGTAAATTTTGGAACATCACTGTATCAGTTGTGAAAAAATACCACGAAGACCTGCTGACACTGCTGAATCCTTACGTATGGTATGAGGAAGTAAATTTCTAGATCATCCCTGTACCAGCTGTGAAGAAATACCATCAAGACCTGCTGACACTGCTGAATCCTTACGTAGACCACGAATAATACTTTTCACCTCGGGTTCATCCGTAAGTAAGAAAATAAATAAATTTAGTGGGCAAGAGTCCCGTGAAGATGTACTTGAGATTATGGGAAGTTAGCATGTTTTTCGGTTAGATCACGGCTAATATATGCAAAAAAAGTGTTTAGAGGTCTCACCACCTTGAGTTATGGTTCATCTTTCGTTAGATTTACCTGTAGGCCATTGTACCTGTTAGCAGTTTTCATAGTTTCGGAAGATGGCGAATCTGATAATTTCTTTCGTTTATTACCTCTGGTTGTAGGAATTCATTACCATTTGGAAGTGCACAGTGTGTTATTGGTAACATTAGTTAGTACCGACTTTGTTAAGGCAGTTTGTATTGTAGCTTCATTCTGTGGTTTGCTGCCTAGGGATTGACATCCTAGCTTATTAATGAACAGACTAGTGCAAAAAGCTTGCTGGACAAATCGTTTTCCAGTAGTATTCTCTGAATAGATGCCTGGTTACTCACATCTTAGCAGTTGTCACCAGTAGCATTTACCCGTACTGCCTGGACAGCCATTTCTATACTTGTACCTGTGACCGCCAGGGGCTAGCTGGATTGTAGCGTATCTCATTATTTTCCTTAGCACTCATCAGTTTTTTTGTTCTGGCAAGATCTCATGTTGCTGACCCTAAGCACCATTGCCAATGTTTCTGAGATTATTTAGTCCCCAAGGCTTGTGGTAGCCTCTTCCTTCGGTTGCCTAGTAGGGTTTTTGAATATTCCGCCTATTACTTGGTCACCAGGTAAATTAAATCTGCAGGTTTAATTAAAGTTGACAGATAATAAAAATTATAACACCTCAGAAGAATTATTATGGAATTTAATGTAAATGTGTTTAAAGGTTCAATAATAAAGTTGTATTAGAAACTGCGCCGCTTAATAATCTTTTTATCAAATTTTTTAAGTTCTTTCATGTTTAAGGAAGATGTTTAATAATTAGGTAAATTTCCTTTTCCTTATTGAACTGAAAACATTTTCATATTCTTTGAAGACTTTCGTTCAATTTTTATACAAGGATATTTTATTGACGTGGATGTAATTAATTTATAGTACGCCAAAACCTTCTTGATAATAAGAGGCTATGTCCAGCATTGTATCATTAGATAGGTCTTTTAAAAACATTGAGAGATTGTTAACACAATTTCTTCTTCAATATATAAAATCATCGTGTCGCGGTGTTTGTTACCAAACTCCTCCGAAACGGGTGAACTGATTGTTATATAATTTTGCGTGCATATCAGGTAGGTCTGAATCATTTTTTAACCCCATTTACTTTTCATACCTCTAAATAATAAGGGGACCCACACTTAAATATTTTTTTTAAATATTTTAACAAAACGTTTAGGAATAAATGGTATAACAAAGTTTTCCGGATCACCTAATATTTAATTAAAAGTTATGTATAAGCACATATGCGCAGTAATTTTTTGTCCCTGCCCGCCAAAATACCTAATATATAAAATTTTACATCCTGGTACATAAAATATTTCATATAAGAGGTTGCTGCCTACAAAAAAGGTTCAATTATGTTGTAATTTACAAAATGTTCAACCGTTTACTGGATGAAGCGGCTGAATTTATTCACATACTTGTAGCATCCGCCTATCCAGGCTACTCAGCTGACAGGTCGAAATTTTCCGAATACGAAAGTAATATCTTGAAAGTAATCTCTTATATCAGGTTACTAATACCAATAACACAATATTACAATATTATTATTATTAATACTTTATTTCGTTAGTGCTAATACCTAAAAATGATTTACTTAGATTATAAATCTTTGTGGCAGTGGGCTGGCCACATTTGCCGAAGAACCGATAACCGTTGGGGTTGGGGTAAACGAGTTCTTGAGTGGAGACCGCGTCTCGGCAAACGTAGTGTAGGGCGTCCACAAGCCAGGTGGAGCGATGATTTGCGCAAGACGGCTGGCAGGAGCTGGATGCGAGAAGCCATAGATCGAACTAAGTGGCGTGAAATTGGAGAGGCCTATGTCCAGCAGTGGACTGCGATAGGCTGATAATGATGATGATGATAAATCTTTACGTTAAACAAGCTGAACGTAAGACAAACATATTAAAGTAGAAAATGTGTTTCTTGACTTAAGTCTTTTTTTTAAATTTTATTTTGGTGGCAAACGAGCAGACTTATCGCCTGATGGTAAGCGATTACCGCCCGCAACATCAGAGGCGTCACAAGTGCCGGCCTTTTAAGAAGGAGTACGCTCTTTTCTTGATGTCCAGCATATTTTGTATAATAGTTATGTATTTTAATTCCAGTGCTAATTTAGCGTTTAGTTGCGTTTCTCATTTTACCTATTTCATATTCTTAACCACATAGAAAGAGAG
Source organism: Hyphantria cunea (assembly GCA_003709505.1). Taxonomy (NCBI): domain Eukaryota; kingdom Metazoa; phylum Arthropoda; class Insecta; order Lepidoptera; family Erebidae; genus Hyphantria; species Hyphantria cunea. The sequence goes on from PKRV01001350.1 coordinate 386,843, forward strand.
TCTTTATATCATACATCTATATATATCAAAGAAAGTCGTATTAGTTACACTATTTATAACTCAAGAACAACTGAACCGATTTTCCTGAATTTTTTTGGAGAGGTAGCTTAACACCAGGAGATGAATCCTATACATAGGTTTTTTTTTACTTTGCGCCGTGGCGTTAACCGCGTTTGTTGTACCGTGGGTAGCCCCGCGGGGCTTAGCTTGTATAATATAAATAAACACAAATAGAATGCCTCCACAACTTTAATGCTGGCCACTGTTTCCGAACGAAACTTTTAACAATGTGTTTGCCGTCCTCGGACTTGTTTGTATATAATTATTTATTTGCTTTTGTAGCCTTTGTTCTACATTGGAATGACAAAGGGAGAAATGTAAGGCTTAGTGTTGTGCATCTGTTGTTTGTTCTGAAGTTATATCCCTTAATTTCGTTGCCTGCTTACCTACGGACCGTTGACAAGAAGATTGCTTGTACGTACTTTTTAATTACTTTCTATATAATCCTATAATGTTGCTCATGTATAACGCATTCCTTTATACTTTTTTATTCCCTGTATAAAATAACTTCTATTTACAAAATTAAAACATAAATCAAAAACAGAATTCTATTTTCTGAGGTTAAGACCTCTACACTGAACCGCATATTGAGCATGAAACCTAATGGTAATAACGATTGCGATATTAGGATATACAGCAAGAAAATAATTTTTGAGGTACCCAAATTTAACTCCATCAGCAGAAGGTGGATTCAGAAGATAAATTTAGTGGCTAGACGGCACCATTAGTAATGCAATAATATACACTGTATTGATTTACAGCAAGGAAGTAACATTCAGAGTTAAATTTAACTCCATCGATAGAAGACGGGGATTCAGAAGATACATCTCCTTACCACTAGTAGTGGCCTTCATTATTGGTAAATTCCAATCTGATAATTACTTCCTTAGTGTATGCTTCTGAACTTCGACTCATAATAACGGGCTTGGTAACGCTCCCCTCGCAAAAAAACATTATAAATCAAAACAAATGCCTTCACTGTCAAAACTCATTGCCTGTGGATCCGCATTCTATGACCTAGAAGTGTGACGCACTTATTGAACGAATCTTCGAAGAGTCTAAACTTGTAAATGCTAGGCATCTTTAAGCCAATGTTTCTTCTTAACTTCGGGTTACATGGGTTAAATCAGTCGTCTTTATATATTGATCCTAAATAGTCTTCTGCACAAGCTCCCGTTTGGGAATGGACTTTGTTTTGAGATTTTAATAACATAATCTAGTTTGTTCTCTCCTAGAAAGACGTATATAGATTTGTTAAGTGCCAGCATGTATATGGGTGTAATTATTTGCCGATGACATTAGGTGATTTTTATTGATGTTTTACTAAAGTGTTGCCTATGAAGTCAATCCAGATAACATCTACGTCAAACGAGCCCGCATGTTCTTTGACCCCGTTCGTGCTTCGAAATTTAAATTCGAGTTTGAATTTTAAATTCAAGTCAAGTCACCAAGTGGAAAGTCTGGATATTTCAAAATATAATTGATAATTTTTATCAGTATTTGAATTCAAATAACTTGAATTCATGTTATGATATATACAATTTCTCCTTGGCTAGTGATATTTTGATTATATTTGCTATCTTTCTTCAATATTTTTGTATGCCGCCACTAACCGCCGCTTATTACATTTGTTTCATTCCATAAACGATTATTTACGTAGATTTATTCTTAAAGACGTATTTCATTTCCTTTTTTAATTTGTAAAATTGCGAATTTGTGTTTGATAGCACACAATTACATAATAATCCCCATCAATGTCGACTTAGATTTTGCATTCGATTTTTTAAGAGCTGTTATACGCTCATAAAACCACACAAAGATTGATCGGATATTTGAAAGCAAGCTTTTGCCCGCAGTTCCACTCACATGTTTGTCGGTTATCGCGCTAAAGAGTAGCCTATGTCCTTCCTCAAGAATCAAAGTTTCTTTATGCCAAATTTCATTGAAATCGGTGCATCGGTGAAAGCGTAACTAGCCGACAGATAGAGTTAATTCAAAATTTATGATATTAGAATGGATTAAATGTAACTTGAGAAGCCGAGGATGGAATTAATTTGCGGTTTTCTTTTTTTTTATGTATAAGCCTGCCAAAGTAACTCTACTCTGCAAGATAGAAAACATAAGCGAAATCAAAGAGTAGCGGTCACCATACTCATTGTGACTGTACACAATGCAACAATGCAGCATGGTACCTTCAATATGGTGGTTTATTGAGATACTCCAACATCATTGGACCTCCGGTCTCGCACTCACCAACAAAACACGATATTATGAATACTGTCATTTAAGATTGGTCTTTTGAGAGTAGTACCGCCCTCTGCCCCGTATACTGTACTGCCCCGGTCGAGCTGGCCCGAATGTACTGAAATTAGCATGATGCTACTACCTAGAGATCCGTACAATTGGTAAGATATATGTTTAGTAGTGGACTGCGATAAGCTGATGATACTGTTTAACCTCCTTGGGCAAAATCCTTAAATTTTTAACTTACCTTCCTTTGTTTGCAATCTTAATCCCTCAATTCCACAGCGAATTTTGCAACTAAAGTGGTTCATACTGTATTAAAGGCATTTCAAAAAAAGAATTTAAATAATTATTTTCTAGAACACAAAAAGACTGATTGAGAAAATGTTATTCGGGTAATGTTAATGTTAAATTAATTAAATCTTGTTTAGATTACACACGTCATGTATAATGATAAGTCTTATTATTTCAGTAAAAGACAAGACAGTTTCAGACATATCGCACGGCAAAGTAATTTCTAAAGTTCAATGGCTTTTCAAAGAAATTACTGTCAAGGCAGTGTCGACACCAGTATGGAAAAGTGAATGTCTGAAACTAAGTAAACAGTTTTACATTAAAGAATATATTAAAAAAGATAAATAAATAGTAGTAAAGCAGGCAAAAATTAAACAACCAAGGATCAAAAAACTATAAATTTACGTAAAATACATTATCGTCATTATTATTTAACTGTCAAGAAAATTTTAGATAATAAATAGATTTTTAGGTAGACTAAAATGGTTAAATAAAAATGCTAAAATATGTTAGTAAAGTCGCTCAGTTTTGATGCAGAAAAAAAACGATACGACGAACGAAGCCATTTCAAACATAGTTAGGGTACATACTATAGGTATATGTTAACGTAAGTATCTATGTTCTGTTCTTGGGCGCTGATGATATTTTTCATAAACCCAAACACAGCAATTCAATACGATAAAATTTTTTCTGAACTGTAATCTGAAAATGATTTCTAATACTTACATTATTTTCCTCTGTTCTTCTTCTGTGCTTTCACAAAAAGATGAACCAGGCAGGGGCCCGCTAATCGATCAACCACACTTGTTCCTTATCACCAAATTATAGTCATTCACAATTTTTATCCAACTGCGTTACTTCACTGCTCGACACCAAATGAATGTAAATTATGAATGGAAAGCTCTCACTAGATTTCCTTAGAAGTATATCGGGCGGTATCTATTTTTAGTCACTCCTTTTCGAGACGTAGATCCCTTATACTAAGAAATGTCCCTTCCTTGAACACACGCAGTGATTTGACGAATGAACTAATGTAAAAAGACGCCAAAGCTGTGCTTTAATTGTGGCTTTTTCAGAAAATATAGACAGAAAGTGGAAAACCTTCCGCGACGAAGTTTTCCGATTTGTATGGAAGAGGGCGCGTCTGTACTCTCCATAATAGGCACGTATTGTCTAAAAATACCAATCCTCTAAAACCTTGTACTAATTCCAACTTTATTATTCTCGCATACGGTCCTATTTTCATTGATAGAGAAATGTAAGGGTGAGTCAATGTGTTGCGTTAACTTCAGGGTGTGTGCGTTAAGTTATAGGCGCATGCGCGGTGTAGATAGTGAGATGGCAACAAAAATCAATCCCTGATGGTCGTGGGTGTTACATAATAACCGAGGCATGTACACGTCCACAACCATACTGGCTCTTAATTGCCATTAAAGTAAAAAATATGTTCGCTGACTGCTATAACGATGTGAGGAGTTGCTAAACCACAATTTAAGTAGAACAATTTATGATAATATCAACAAAGGATAGTAATAATCCCTAATATTGAATGTATATGAAGACTCAATTAACTTGTAGGCGATTGCGTAGGAGGCCTTGTATTAAACATAATTCTGTTGAAACCTTTAAAATATAGAGAACATTTTCATACCAATATTTTTTATGTTCATTTACGATTCTATGAGAATCTGTACCTAGTGGGCGTACAAAGCGTAAATATTTTATCTAAATATTTCATATACCCACTAAAAAAATGTTGTTTTCGATATTTAATTAGGAGAACAAATATTCTACTCATTCTAGCATCTGTTTCTGATGTTTGGTTTTTAATTATAAATGTGTTACTTATTAGCAAATTATAGTTTATTATCAAGAAATTATTATGATATTTAAAGATGAGTTAATTTAAAGGCATTAGTCAAATTCTCGACTTTGTAATGCGTGCTTTGTTATAACGTTTAATTTTATTAACACATGCCTATCACCAAGCATCGTTGTAACTTTCTTTGCCTAAAATAGTTAAACAATTTTAGGATCTGACCTAAAAGCTGTTACTATTTTAAAAGAATTGTGATTTTTAATCATTTTTATTTCTTTTACTTTATCATCTAATATTTTATAAATGTATTACCATTTTGGTGACTTAAATGGTATAAAAATAGTATAAAAAATAATACAATAGGTAAGACATATTAAAATATTTCATCAACATTTTATTTCTTTTCTAGCTTGATATAGGTCTACTAGTCTCCGGGGGGCGAACTTTCAGGAGGCGGCGTGCCTGGCCACCAGGGGAGTGTCTCTGGTGGTCGGGCGCATCGAGGCGCTGGGCTTGCGGGTGGCCCTGGACAAGACGGAGGCCCTGCTCTTCCACGGGCCCCGTCGCGGGCCGCCCCCCGGCGCCTCCATAGTGGTCAACTCGGTCCTCGTACCGGTTCGGGCACAGATGAGGTATCTGGGCCTGATCCTCGACGGTAGGTGGCTCTTCGACGAGCACTTCCGACAGCTTGCTCCCAAGCTGGTCGACACTGCCTCCGCCCT
>PKRV01001350.1:392486-415959 GCA_003709505.1 Hyphantria cunea
AGTGCGGGCTGGCGCTGGGAGGGGTCCGGATGGCGTAAGAAAGCGGTTCCTGGATCCCTCCCTTCTCAGGCGCAGAGTGGCACACCGTGGTGGTTTAGTGGGTAGTCTGGCTGGTGTCAGTCAGGAGTCCCACACGAAGCGAAGCCCCTGTACCCGCAGGGGGGGAGCGAAGTGCGTAAAGGCATTCCACCACGTCAAAAAAAAAAAAAGAAAAAAAAAAAAGGTCTACTAGTCTAGGCACCACACACACACTCAAACACACACATATACATAGTAACGCAACACAATATATCGACCCTGCAAACCGAGCTGGTGTGAATCCTGGAGTCCTGAAATACAGGTTTTGGCCTAGTTTAGGCTCCAGTCCACCCCAAGCTACAAATATTGTATCTGTACTAACTTCAATGATTGTTGTACAATGAGTTCTTTGTGGTGGAAATAAACGTATTTTTATTATTAAAAAAAAAGGTCTTACTTTAAAACGGAGGTTTTAAAAAGAATATTAAATAACTTGTTTAAAATCAACACATTTCTGTGGACTTCTAAAAACCTATGAATATCATACTATGTTGACTAAGAAGTAAACGGTCACTTATGCTAGAATCATAACTTCCAGTTTTCAGGCTAACGAAAACTGTGAGTAGATTGTGACACTGCTTCAAATCACTGCAAAACTTCTCCAATTAAGATTAATACTTGTTAAGATTCGAGATTCTGTCTCTTGACTCTTGTGTTGAGTTTAAGTATCTTGATTGCAATTACTACGCTATGTTTTTAAGTATGGTCTGTCCTATCTTTTTCTTTTTAGTTTTTCATCTTGTAATAATTAAAATATTAAAAACAAGACAAACACAATCTAATATTATGAGATTGTTTCAAATCATCGTAAATTTCTCCAACTAAGATAAAGGCTTATAAATTCTGTGAAGCTAATTCCGTCTCCTAGTGAGTTCAATTAACTATATCGCAATTCCTACGCAATGGTTTTGAGTATAGTCTGTCCTAGTTTTTGATTTTTAGTATTTTACCTCTGAATCATAAAATACCAAAAAATATATACTATAAACATAATAAATAATTATTTTTAGAACCCGAGTATAGCGAATACGCAGCAACAGGACATGGCGATTAACACCGGGACTTTAAAGATTTACCTAAGTTAATTATAAAAAAAAGATTTGTTTAGTTCTCTGTTCTACGGACTAACAATTTTATAACTCTGTCAAGTACATGAACGAAGAAAAATAATACTGGTATATTGATATCAAACTATATTAGTATTATACTTCTGTTATAATGCATTGAAGGATTAGAGAGAATGGGAAACTAAACACACGCACACGCTAAACTGTCGCACACGCCGACAATTCTTCAAATATTTATATGTACCAGTGCTTTACTTCTGTATATATCTCATGGGGCCATGGATCTAGTGCCTTTTAAAGCTTATGATGTTTAGTAATTCCAAGGTCCCTTTCCTAGGGATTACCTATCATAGTGCTACCTATATAATCTCTTAAGACTTACCTGTGAATTTAGTTAGATTTTTTTATATTACGAATTAAGTATACTTAGTCACACTTTGCTTTGTCATGATAAATTTGGAACTAACACTAAAACTAGATTTTAACAATGTTTGTATAACGTGTCAAAAGAGGTTTATCGGTGAAGATATAACTAAGCAAGAATCTAAAATCTTTAATAGGAGTCGAGTTAGGTGTAGCAAATCAATAAGGTCTAATGTGATTTGACATCATTTTGATACATAAAGAATGCCTACATTTTGTTTTAGATAGGAACTGACACTTAACGTACTTATAGTGGATTTTTACTGCATAAGTGTGATTTCATGTTTTTATTGGTTGCAGCTGGAACTTTTGGAACCCATTTGGAACTAGTGGGCGTAGTTATTTGAAAGGTGTATGAAAGTTTATTCCCAGTCATTATTATATACAACAAGGAAGTTCTATATAGAACTGCTGTAATTTTTAAATACAATTTTTATTTTTTCCTCTTGTTTCATGCTATTACAGCTGACGTTGTCTAAATAGTTTTTTCATCTTCATCTTGGAAAGAGTGTTTATAACTTTTGATACCAAAAGCCGTGTTTATTCATTAAATAATGCGTTGAAATAACTGTTTTTTTGTGATTGTAAATATTTTTTTTGGGTTCAGTCATTTCCCCGCCGAGGTGGGAAAAGTTACGTTTTGTACTCGAGTGCAAAGATTTTTCACCTCTTACTCTTTTAATTTATTAAAATATAACTATCCGAATGATAGTTTTAATTCTTTCTGATAACTGTTTCATCACATGTTGTAAACCACATAAAACCTTAACCTCACGTTTGTAAACATTTTTTACTGTTGTTATTTTGTAATAATATTATTTAAATGTAATGAATACAACATGAATGGAGAAATAGTACATTTTTTTAGTGTGATTTAATCATTTTAAGACAGTGTCTTATGTATCAATAAATAAAAGAAATCTTTTAATTAAGAAGCGGGTCGTGAAAAGATCGAAATTTCGTGTTGCAAACTTGTAAAAAGTATTTATGTTTCATTTGGAACTTATTTCTCAACATTTTGCCGAAAAAGGTCTCATATCCAATATAAAAGCATTAATTAATCTAATTCCGGAACTAAAACGCGGAAACCAGCTTAAGTGCACTAGTCATGCGCAGCGCAATCAATGTCAATAGCGAGGCAAACTGGCTTATTTCTCATACCAGGTGTCAACTACAGCGCGTAATTGTGATGTAACTTCGTCATAAATGCTTTTGCTTGACTTCAGAATTGTTTATGTATAGGAAATTAGTTGTGTATTACTAGAATATTAGTAGTGACATTTTTTAAAGGAAAAGTATCATTAAATATGACACTTTTTTTAATACCAAGTTCAAATACTCTAATTGAAATTAATAATGCTAAAATAGTGACCGGAGTGTGCTTTGGACATTTGACGAATTTGAACCTGACGATTTTTGCAAAATATTTTATTTTTTGTTCTTTTACTCTCTCATCTGAAGAATGGCATGTGAATGTGATTATAATGTGACGTTCTGATAACAATCGCATTTGAAGAGTGAGGGAGTCACTCTTCAAATGCGATTATTATCAGAACATCACATTATAATCACAATTCTTTTTGGACTTGTCCCTTTTCTTACATGAGCAATTCTAGCATTTAACTCCTGTTTTAAAAAAAAAACTTTTACATATCTTAGTTATTTTGACGAACTGAGTCATTTATTAACGATCTTTCCAAGGGCAAGGGCAAGATCTTGATACATTGACCTTTATGAATATTATCAGGATTGTTCTACGTCGTTGTCAAATAATGAGCATAGTTCGTTGTGCAACTAATCTCTGGAGAGTGTTCGGACACGCGTGCCCTTGAGTTTTTCCGGTTTTCTGTGAGACTGTGGTTTCACTCCGGTCGAGCCGGTCATCTTCTGGCGAAGCGTGTCTCTCGCACGGTATAAGCGTGGCTCCCCCACGGTAAGCGTGGTTCTCCCACGGTAAGCGTGACTCAGCCACGGTAAACGTGGCTCTCCCACTGTAAGCGTGGTTCTCCCACGGTAATCATGGCTCTGCCACGGTAAGCATGGCTCAGCCACGGTAAGCATGGCTTCCCCACGGTAAGCATGGCTTCCCCACGGTAAGGGTGGCTCTTCCACGGTAAATTGCGAGAATCGCGCTGGCTGCCAATTATTTAAAGTCAGTATATTGAGAGATGTTCGATTTTATGAATAGGTTCAGAAGAATTTCATTATAATGAAACACTTTGACATTTTGAATGATACTTTTTAAAATCGTTTGTGTGTAGTTTATAACGTTGTTTTCTTGAAAATTCTTGGCATTGATGAACCTCGGGCAAATAAATATAGAGTTACTCACTTAGTGAACTGTGTTGTTCCTACCAAAGACAGATTTCTCGGAAAATGATACGGTTAAATTATCTCTTTGATTAAATTTTTAGCAAAAAGATCTGTTCAAATTGCTGTTCTACATGTTATTTATTTTTTTTGAAGAGTTGAAAACAGCACAGAAACAATAAGCATTTTCAGCATCAAAACCAGAAAAAAAATAGACGGACAGAAAATCTTAATTTTTATACTACGTTACAGAATTACCAGAGGGTACTTAAAACATCAGATATGTAATGTACAAAGCGCCGTTTTCTTGTTAGAAGCAATCTCTTCTAGACTATCGAAAAATACCTGTTCTGTGTTGAAAGCAAGAATTCTTGGTAATTAATAATTATATATTATCTAAAGTTCTGCTGAAAGAGAATTTTTAATACTAACTACATCTTCATTGGGAGTTAGTCTAGCAGATTTTTTATACTCTAGACTTGAACGCTGTTATAGTCAATATCACAATTACTTTATTTGTGTGACGGTAATCAAAATGTTTTATCCAATAGTCATAAAAATGATTTACTACAATGTGTAATCGTAACTAGTGCAACGCAGTATTTATATGACTATATACCTACGTTGCCTATTCGAAGCAAAATTGTTAAGAAATGACAAATAAAGCCGGCATTTTTTAATATTTTTTTAAGTTATTGTACATTATGATTAAATTAAATAATTAGAGTAAGAATATTGTTAGGTTATGGAGCAATATTATGAGTACTGTTTGGCTGCAGGTAAGTCAAAACGTTATAAATCAAATTGATCATACAGTTTCAGTTTTTTTAAAAATGAAAGAAATTACAAAGAATTATCGAACTATAAGTATTTTCACACAACATTACATCTGGATATAGGAGACTCTCCAATAAAAAAAATCATTTATTTTTTACAAGGATCTGTGTGAGAGACTGGTTTCCGTACTAGGTAGAACCTGTATGACAGAATAACCAGCCTCTCCTAACTCCAGATAAGTAGGTAAAGAGGTTCTTTAGGGTGTAACATTCCAATGAGGTTTTGGCATACTGTACTGGTCAGCGGGACGTACGGTTTGTTATAGGCCTTGTTACAAGCTTTCCTTTCCCTTAGCAGTAATGTTATCCTTCGTAGTTTACTTCCTTAGCCACCTCTTAATACACTTTTTTTAGTTTCCTGCTCAAATCCTCTCGGATACCACCATGGTGGCATATCGGACTCGAACCGACTAAAATCGCACGCTGTCTCGGGTACTAGGAGCCGGGGAACTACGTACACACTAGAAAATAAAACCCTGGAACCCCGACGTACCCCGGGCCACCTACAGTTTGTTGGTGACCACCTTCTGCCTCTTAATACACCTATGCGACGATTTGGAGCGTGGAGTAACACTCTGTGTTTTTAATCAATCTTTAAATTTAAGTATATTAAAACGTAATTGCATTCATAAAATACCTTACTTTTTTCTTGATGAATTCATGTTCTATCTATCACATTGGGCTTACCAATAATGATATCAGTAAAGATAATGTTGATTTACTACTTTCATGGTAGATAAACATCTGCCTATAAATAACCGATAACCGATGGGGTTAAAGTAATCTTGAGTGGAGACTGCGTCTGTATGTAAACGTACGTAACGTACTCCACCAAGTGATGATTTATGCACGATGATTGGCAGGAGCTTGATGCAAGGAGCCGAGAATCGAACCAAATGGACTGCAGTAAGCTGACGATGTCTATAAAGTTTAAGTGTAATTAAAGAGAGGTTTTACTTTTTCAGCAATCGTCTTGATACCGCTGACATCAATCTCACATTTCATCGCGGTAAGTGATTTCAATAAAATACATTATATTAGTTATTATTATTTTAATACATTACACAAAAGGAGTTAACCTACGTACCTTGAATTTATCAAGCACAATATTAACGCAATTTACACATATGCACCAAACAATGACGTTTGCGTGCTATTTGTGAACCTACAGGTATGTGGAGGGCTCGATTTGTTGTGCCTAATTTAGAGGGATGACACACGCTGTTGGAATACACATAGACGTGCATTACTTCATGCACACTTATGCATTTTAGACACAGTTTGTGTTTCGCCTGTATTTGTTAACAATTTCAACTTCATGCACTTATGTAAAATGGCCAATTTAATGCCCAGGGCATTCTCTACTAGCCAACCTATGGGGGGTGTAGAGATTTGGTTAAGTAGGTGCATTGAGGTTAAAGTTGTAATCAACAACAGGTATAGAAGTTATTTGAATCAAACCAACCAACTTAAAAAATACATATAAGTATATACATACATATATTACATATGTTCTGTACCCATAGCAGTTTGACTTATGAATTTTTGACTCCTGAAACTTTGCAGCCACTGCCGCACTGCTTACTAGCAGACATGTGCAATCACACATGGATTCCAGAATGTGCTCAAGAGTGGGATTATGATTTTCGAATGTTTATTGATGAGTGCGATTTATTCGAATATAACTGTGATTATGCTAGGAGTAAGTGTAATTTTATACTTGTATACTGGATCTGACCTCGCTTTTTATACCAGAGACGTGACTTATCTTATAATGTTAGAAGATAGATATAGTTAACATACAGGACTCTAGTAACCCTTTTATTCACCAATGAAAACAATAATATATGATTAAATATACTGTTAGTGAATTTCGTTTAAAGGCTGTTGTGTGGCAATGGAAACAAAGTGATTTATTTATTACTAGCTTTTTTCTACAGCTCCATTCGCTTTATGTTAGTTATCGTGGTAAAGAGTTACCTAAGTCTATCTTCAGAAATCAAAGTATTTTCATGTCAAATTCCATTAAAGTCAGCGGTATAGCCGTGAAAGCGTAAGACACAGACAAACAGACAGAATTACTTTCTAATTCAAAATACTAGTATGGATTTTCAACTTACTAAAGATCTTAAGCGTAATTACGTTGTTTGTAGATTATACAATAACAAATTATTCGGACTGTTTTGGAGTACCAGCATCTTGTCCACCTATACCCACGTGCGCAGCGTGTCCAACGTGCAAGCAATGCAAGGCACGAAGGATGTTCGATCCAGTGGCTACAGTGCCACTGAATCAAAAACGTATAAAACTTAGACATGACCATGGGGGGCACGAGGGGCACCAGCATTTCGTTGAACATATACATCTAGTTGGTGGACACCGGGGCGTTGGTACTCTACCACAGAATTTCTACGGAACTGCGCGGAAACCAGACCGAACTCGGGGCTTTGGAGGCCCTAATTTAAGAAGGTATCATTTACTACCGGGTAGAAGACTTAAAGAAAAAACAAAAAGGAAAAAGAAGAAGAAAAAAAAGAAAACAACGAAACGAACTACTACAAAACCGAGTAAGAAGAAACCTAAAATGAAGACTAGAACCACGAAACAGGTTCTTATTGTTTATTTAATAGTTTTCCTGTTGCCTGAGTCTAGTTATTCAAGTTCAAACAAGTGATAACCTTTGCCCTAGTTCCCTTGACTGGTCCCAATTTAACTTCCTCCTATGTTCCATCTGAAAACGATGATAACCTAAAGTTTAGCTATAGGCATGACATGAAATGACTAGCATAACAGTAACCCACCAAAACCATTTTGCGTGTGATACTATTAATTTTAATTTACTGCATTCTCAACGATGAATTGGCATCTGTAAAATTATGCAGAATGATATATTATAATTGTAATGATATATGTGTCGGTGGGGACTTTATAAACATACAAGAAGTGGACACAGAGAACTCCTAGAAGCTCTGTGTCCACTAATGCATACATTATCTTTATTATTAATTACATTGTGTATTTTCAGTTTATAGAGACAGCAACCATGGCTCCTGAGTTTCAGACTAAGAAATATACTGTAATGAAGAATGGTAAAAAGTACATCAAAGTGGTTAAATATATTGTGGCTAGAGTACCCAAGACAACTGCAGGAAAAGTGAATGCTACTGAAATAAAAGACTCAGATTTTTTGGAAAAATAATTATTTTGTAGTTCTATATTATTTGTAATGACTAATAATTTTTATAATGACTTACGGAGCCGAAACGTGGACACTTATGGTTCAACTGGTCCATAAGTTTAAAGTCGCTCAGCGTGCAATGGAGAGGTATATGCTCGGCGTTTCTCTAAGGGATCGCATTAGAAACGAGGTGATCCGACAAAGAACCAGGGTCATCGATGTGGCCCACAGGATTAGCAAGCTGAAGTGGCAGTGGGCTGGCCACATTTGCCGAAGAACCGATAACCGTTGGGGTAAACGAGTTCTTGAGTGGAGACCGCGTCTCGGCAAACGTAATGTAGGACGTCCACAAGCCAGGTGGAGCGATGATTTGCGCAAGACGGCTGGCAGGAGCTGGATGCGAGAAGCCATAGATCGAACTAAGTGGCGTGAAATTGGAGAGGCCTATGTCCAGCAGTGGACTGCGATAGGCTGATGATGATGATGATGATATTATTTGTCTCTGGTCTTCTAAATAAGTCCTGTGTTTAACATTTAATAGTTGTTTAATAGTTTAATAGTTTTAAAGTCACTTTTCAGTACACTCTAATATGAGATGCGACTCTTTTATTAGGATTTTTAAAACAACAATTTTACGCACCGTCATATATGTTTTTTATTTCGGTTAGTAGGGAATTTTAAAAGAAGGGATTGAAGTTAGGAAAGAAATGAAATGTTTGGAAAATAATAATATCACGTCATAAATAAAATGCAAGATATTGCGGGCATTCAGACTGTAGAATATGAAAAGGAAAAAAATTAAAAAGTTCGGCTTGTAATTTTTACTCGACTACGGCAAAGCCAGCGGAGGGTTATGACTTTGACAGGCAATGTAAGTATGTTTACCTGTTCCCTCATAGCTCCTCAACGACTTATTAGAACTGGATAAGTGAGATATGGTTAGAAGCGTCTTGATCGTCCGCTGGTTATAGGCAATATGACGTATCACTGAATCTAATGAAGAGCCCTGTGGCGGTCATAATACTGTGTAAAAAAATATCAGATAAATATGCCGAGTTTGGTATCATTGGAAAGGGCGTTACTTGTGTACAAGTGACTTTATCCGTATTTATTCGATATTTGTGATATTCCTATAGTATTTAAAATATACTTTGCATATAAATTAAGATTATTTTTGCACCAAAACATTTTAATAAAAGAACGAAAAAACTAAATCCCAACTACGACATAAAGCGACGCTGAAAAAGTATGGAACAATTTTAAAAAGCCTTGGTCACACATTATATAGATACGTAACATAACACTATAACGATGCGTGACTACGGTTTTTCAAACTTGTTGCATATTTTTTCAGCATCGTTTTTATCATATAGAGGTCTTAGTTTTGACTTTTTTTATTAAGTTTTATATCATCATATTCCCACGCGACCGGTATTTTCATTTGAATGCCATTTTTCCTGACTACTGTAGTCTATACACATACATAGAGTGCCGAAATCGGGAAAAATGATCGAAATCATCGAATTGAATAGAGTGAGATGTAAACAGATTCGTAATAATGGCCCGGCTTACGTAGGCTATTGTTTTTAAGTAGTCGGATTATATATTTTTTAAACTTTTTCTCGTTTAAGTAATGTTAGTTAAATCTGACGCTCTTGAAATCACTCTTACATTATGAGAAGTTTAGTTTACAAGGTAATCCTTTCCGAAAAGTTTCTTTTTGTGTAAAGCAATCTAGCAATTTTTTGTCGAGTGAATAATGATCACAATTTGCATTACATGCTAGAAACAGGATACATCGTATGATCAAACGTTTTGTACAAAATTAACAGGGCGTCGCAAGTTTACAACAAAGACAAAAAATTACGATTTGGTGTATCAAAGGACACAGAACCCCCGTAATGTATTTCTTTTGAAATAATGACAGACTTCCTCGTTGTGAATTTAACACTGACTTTTAAAATATATTTGATTACAAACTTGTTGTGAAAATAAGGCTATCCACATTATCAAAAAGTGATAATAATGCCAGCCTTTTAGCCACACTGACTACCACACAAGACGTTGAGGATTTTCTAAGCAAGCATTTAAATAGTCCTTATGTTAAATATCATATAATTAAATTTACACAGCTAATCAGTTGCTTTCTTGTGTATAAAAAATGTTAACATTTTGATTTTGAACCTGTATGACATTTACCCCAGTGAAGTGTACGGCTTTTTACTGTCTATTAATATTGGGGTGCAAAATGGGTGGTGTGCCTTAAAAATTTCACTTTATTTCCAAACCGCTCTCTGATTATCTGATAAAAATCTCTGGTCTCTGTGCTATGAGTACTTTCCCAAGTAGAAGGTACAAAGCAATCTTCATGAATATTAGTACAGTTTTTAACAGTACCAGTTGTACTTTTCTCAGTTCTAGTAGTAGTAATAACAGTAGTAACTTCGTCTGTTACAACCTCATTCCATTTTACTTCTTCTGTTGTTATTGTAGTCGTGGTTGTAGGAGTAGTGGTAGTGGTAGTGGAAGTTGTAGTGGTAGGAGTCGTGGTAGTGGGAGTCGAAGTGGTGGGAGTCGAAGTAGTGGGAGTAGTGGTAGTGGGAGTAGTGGTAGTGGGAGCAATGGTAGTGTGAGTAGTGGTAGTGGGAATAGTGGTATTGGGAGTTGTGGTAGTGGGGGTGGTGGTCATGGGGTTAGTGGTCGTAGGGGTAGTGTTTGTAGGGGTAGTGGTCGCAGCGGTAGTGGTCGTAGGGGTAGTGATAGTAGGAGTAGTGGTAGTAGTAATAGTAGTAGTGGAAGGAGTGGTAGTCGGAGTAGTAGTAGCATTACTAGTAGTTTTTTCTGTATCGGTAGTTACAGATTGCGCTATAGTAACAGTTGTAGTGAGTTCAAATTTTGGTGTATTATGTTCACTTCGTGTACATTTATTCGCACATGTATTTATAGTTACTTTGATGTATGCTGAAACATTAAATTACTACTACTTATAACAATATTAGATACTAACAATATTGAAACAAACAAACACATGCATTATTATTATTTTTATACTAATATTTTTATTTAGACTATTTAATATTGAGTAACATGACCGGTTGTGCCTTATGGTATCATTATACTATATAACAAATCGTGAATTCGCCAGGGGCTGCTTGGTCTAAAAGGAAAAGTCGGGTGCGTTACACGTCCTTGTATGTTTACTAATGATGCATTCCACAGAGACCAGCTAACTACGCAGGATATATTATAGTGCACAAGTCTCTCTTGCTCTCATTTTTGCTCTCTACTCGCATAAAGTGATGGAAAGGCTATCCGATACGACTGTGGAGATATCAAGTGCAGAAAACAACAACGCTACCACGATAAATATAACGCTATTGATAACGAAATCTCTTAAATTCACTATTTCCAATTACTTGACTAACAAAATAAATAAAGTAGACTCAACCGTAAACATGTGATTAGAAAAGAATATCAACGCTAAAGAGCAGGCAAGTCACCATAATAGTATTCTAAACACCTATGCCTCTGGAAACCCATAACAGTAATGGCACAAGAACTTTGCCTCCCCTTGAGTGCCTAGAGTTAGTGAAAGATGTTGGATCTTTGGTAAAATCAGTCAGTCATTCTCCAAAAGATACTCAATATTGAATTTCTTTGAGACTGTAGTCATCGTCTCAGTGATTCGGAGGTTAATTCCTCGTTAAGTAGTCGCTTCCGGTTGTTACTATAAGATAGCATTCGTGAGGCTTACTTTGAGGCCTTTGGGCGGCTTAAAAACATCTAACAGCAAGATTACGTAGCCACAACATTGCGTTGCCAGTCGCCAGCCCGTACTCGGCCAGCGTGGGGTGTATGGCCTTAACCCTCTCCTGAGAGGAGACCTGAGCCAAGCAGTGGGATGTTATGGATTGTTGATGATAGAAAGAAGGTTTCTACCTAGTAAATCAGGTTGGTTTCAAGTTTTCCTTGCAGTGATGTTGTTTTGCATAGTTTGCTCCTTTAGTAACCTCTTACGACACCCAATGGATGAATAGGGGTGGCGAAGCTCTGTATTCTTAATCAGTCACCGCACAGAGTGTCTTAATTAAAAGCTATCACAACAAGCTGTCGAGTTTTGTTGCTACACTTAGTTGGATTTTGTTTTTATAAACTATCATTCTTGTTGTTGGATTATTCGTTTAATCTAGTGCGTGTGCATAATTGTCACTTACATACTTTGTGATCACAATTATATTCGAGCATATCACACTCATCGAAAAATAGCCTTTTGGATAATTCTGACTGTTGTTGACCACATATTGGCTGCCATGTATGATTGCATTTGTTTGCCAACTCACAACTAGGATCCGGCTGAAATTCACATACTTAAAAAATAAGAAGAGCTTTTGTTTTTTTATTTAGTTAATTAAAATAATGCATAGTTTATACCTCATTTATAAAATGTTGTGATGAAATTCGAGTTTTAATTGCAACTAGAAACGAATAAGTAGGTTAATGTGTGCAGATGTAAAATATAATTGTGCATTTATAAAAAAGTTACGGAATTATAAAATGGTTTAACTTGTTTTTCTTTTAGTCTAAAGAGATTATAATAAAAAAAAATGAAAAACCATAAACAACAGTTATACTTTTTTTTATTTTTGCAAAAGTATCGATAATGTTCTACGTTATGTTCTGTGTATATATAAGATACTAATTTTGGGACTAAAAATTAAAATTGAAAGATTCCCAAAAATATTTACCGAGAATAATAAAAATTCCAATCATAATAATTTCATTCCAAGAGCTCAATTTCCTCTTGTAAAATGTTTGCAACTAAGTAGATTATGTTTATAGCATTACATTCTATACCAGCTGATTTTTTTATTCAAAACAATCTTCATTCTATCCAATCTTATTTGAGAAATGTTGTTTTATTTAACTTTTATTGTGAAATTTATTGCACATGTTAACGTTATTGGCAAGGCAAGGTTTTATTTGTGTTCCCGTGTACAAATTGTAAAATGCATATTAATGGAATGAAATAAAGGGCGCAATGGACCCGATACATTTATAAGGTACATTTATAAACCTAGTCGTGAACATTTCACTACAGAAAATCGAGCTTTCGGTTTTAAAAGGGTTTGGTTGGAATTTTTATTGTTTTTGGTATTTTTTTTTAATTGTTTAACCTTCGCATTAACTTCGCATACAGAGTTGCGGAGGACCGATGCTTCATGAAAAAGCTAATTAATAATAATTTTGCATGTATACAATAAGGATATGTAAATAAAAAATAAATAAAATAATTATCACAGTTGTTCTTTATTTTAGTCTGTGTACTTTTTACAAATCAAAAGCTGTTTCTTATACACGGATTTCTGCAACCTTTTCCCAAAATTTTTTATTTTTTATTTATATACATTTAATATGTACATATTACATTTTAATTGCAATTTTTATTCATTTTTGATCAGGACATTTAATTCGTGAGATTCAAATTCTGAATTTATTCAAATATTTGCACAAAATATTATGGTACTTGCTGGTGGCACTTATTATAAGCTTCGCTTGTATCTTGGCCTGCCAAAAAGTGCATAAATATGCAATAATGGAATTAGACACGTACAGAGTACATTTTTACAAATTATGATACATTATATAAATTCGAACTCAGAGTTAATATTAATTTACTAAAACAAGTTACTCTAAAACTTAGTAATGTATCTATGACTGCCTCGGTGGCGCAGTGGTAGCGTACGCGACTGCTGTCCATGAGGTCTCGGGTTCGAATCCAGGGTCGGAGCAAATATTTGTATGATCTACAAATATTTGTTTCGGAGTTTGGATCTTTTCTATGTATTATATGTATGAATTTACAAAAATAAAAGTATTTATGTATTCATATCAGTTGTCTAGTACCCATAATACAAGCTCCGCTTAGTTTGGGGCTAGATAGCGTTGTGTGTTAGATGTCCGAAATATTTGTTTATTTATTATTCTTTATTTATTTGTTGTATTTTTATGAGTACGTATATTTTTTTCTTTCATACATTNAGCAAATATTTGTATGATCTACAAATATTTGTTTCGGAGTTTGGATCTTTTCTATGTATTATATGTATGAATTTACAAAAATAAAAGTATTTATGTATTCATATCAGTTGTCTAGTACCCATAATACAAGCTCCGCTTAGTTTGGGGCTAGATAGCGTTGTGTGTTAGATGTCCGAAATATTTGTTTATTTATTATTCTTTATTTATTTGTTGTATTTTTATGAGTACGTATATTTTTTTCTTTCATACACATTTTAGTTTAACTAACCGACGACCTCTTCAAATATCAATTTGAAGAGTGCAAATTTCATAGCTGTTGCAACTCTATCAAACAATTTTAGTCATGTGGCTGATCTTAAGCACTTTTTGGATTTGAGTTTACGAATAGAGAATTTATGTTAAGATAGTAATATTGATAAGTATATGATACAAAATTGAACTTGATGTGATACATATATTTTTAAAATGGTCTTTTCATATCTTTAATTTGGTATCTATATTAAAAAGCTAAGGTATCAAAAATAAACAAACCCAATTACCCTTTATTTACCTTTTGCGGGTGTCAATTTGAAAATTTATATTCATAAAATTTATATTGACGGTCGCTGGACGATCCTAAATCCTCATCATCTTAATTTTCCTAGCCTTTATTATTCCCGAGATTAATTAGGGTTAGCTACTAGTTCAACCGGTTTCACCAGAATATCAGTTCTTTCTCGAAGCGATTGGCATCGGACCTGCGCAACACTGAGGGTGAACTGAATTCGAAGGTTGAACTAGCTGTCAGTATATTTGAGGGCACTGACTTCTCAATAATTATTGCTATAGACGTTCATGACAACCGGGACCGATGGCTTAACGTGCTCTCCGAGGCACGGGCGGGAAACACCGTCATATACCATACTTGTATGAAAAACCCAACACCAGTCCGATCCTAAATCCTATTGACTCATAACATTGTTGCTATCGCTAGGAAAGCTTTTAGAACGTCTTGTAGTATCACGGCTTCTACTGGGTGGAGTTAAATTTAATGATAGAAATTTTTGGGTTTCCTTTGGCAAAATGGACAACTGATGTGGTTATGTCTGTAAGGAAAACTGTCACCGAGTCTAGGTTTCACTACGTCTTATTTATCTTCTCAAATCTATCTGACTCCTTAGAAAAAGCATGGTGGCCCATGCTATTGCTAAAATTAAAATCAAGACTATGCTTTAAAAATATTTATTCCCTTATCTCCTCCTACTTCTCACAAGGCGCAACCAAATTAAAATTTATGCATCATTCTATGTCGAAGCCGCTTACGATGGGGTGTCCTCAGGGGTCAGTGCTAGGTCCATATTTGTAGTATATAGACTTCGAAGATTTTCTTCTATACCATCCGGGAATGACTTGATTTTGTCTCCCGCTTTGCCAAGGAAAGAAGCGACAATATTATATTGCCAACTTCTCCAGTTTTTTTCTGATTAATTTCGTTGTGGGTTCCAAGACGGTTAATTTTTTTCTGGGACTTCTGTGTGTCGAGTTTTTGTGGGTGACAGCTATTGATCCTGGTGGACAGGAGTTACATAGATTGGCGTGTGGGTGAGATTAGTCCCAGTAAAGAAAATTAATATTCGAATGCATTATAATATGACACAGGATACATCACATATTTGTTATTCATATTTCTAAGCTGCAATTAGTGTATTAGTAGAATATACATAAGTGGTCACTCGATATTCTACGTCAATATAATTAAAGTAACGGAAATTGAAATCGATTTAATTTGCATTAGATAGTTTATATCACCACTAATGGGTCTAGTACCAATTTATAGATAAATTATGTAAATCAAAATTACTGTTACGACAAGCTTAGGACGTTTTCATAAGCAGGAAAAGACACTATAAGGAAAGAATATCTGGTTGATAGATATACATTATAGACTGATTTATTTCTTTTTAATTTTGCAAACCTTGCAGTCAAGTTTGAAACCGTTTCAAGAGTTGTCTGAATTTACTAGACCTGAATGACAACACTACCGACTGTTATGTAATAATAATACATATATAGTAGTAGGCATTGGCAGGAGTTGTATTTTTTTAAGAAGAAAAGACTGTGAGTGTTTAGTGTGTGTAGTCTTATTAAGGTTTATTTCCTTTTTTACTTGTGTACCTTAGTTTTCGTAATTTAATTTAGTCATCACAATTAATTAAAAGTTTTAGATTTACTTTCCAGTCGAAATGTGTCAAGATTCTTTGAAAGTCCCAAGTAATTTAATTAAGTAGTAAAGGTACTGTGTTATTAAAAAGCTTCGTATGTGAAAACTTTCAAACAACAATGTACAGAAAGGTTGAACTTTGCTTGTTCGGAGTTTGTGAATCCTAAGATACACTCGAAATTAATCAAGTTGAATTTACTTAATGACTTTACGCAATATAAATTTATTAACTGTACAGGACTTAAGCATTTTATGTACCTCTTATTAGACGTGTTTCGTTGCAAATAACTGTATTCATGAGACGACAATCTGTATACATATAATAAAACTATAGAGATCGAATTTCTGTACAGTAAACATAAATGCTATAAGCCGAGTCATGGGGATGTAAGAAGTAAAATCATTTGCTTCTCAAATCGATGCCTTTGATGCATTCTGGGTTGGTCTTCTGTGAGAGGGTAGGTATCGCCCCGGCCCAAACGGCCCGTTCATTCATACCAAAAAAAGAAATCAGGTTTACATATACTCAAAAGTATGTAAACTCAACCCATTAGAATAGAATGGGATATATTTTACTGTGCACCAATTACAAATTATTACACTTAATATTTCAAGAAGATGTACAATGGGTGGCCCTATTGCTAAAATCTCTTCCAGGCAACCTTTGGACGGACCTAATGACAAGAGAAAGAAATGAACAATATAAAGGGTAGTGTAGGTGTTTCAAAGCTAAGTGATGATAAATAATAAAAAAAATTGGTAGTCATAAGATAGATAAATTGCCGATAGAAGTGAAAACTTATAACTTGACGGTGACGGTGACGTAAACTCATAAGATTTCCCCTGCCAAAAAATGCTCAACGTGGCTAAAAAAGTTTTGTGACGTCACTTTTGAGCCTAAAGAAGTTTTAACTTCAAAAAATATACTGCAATTCTCAAAGCTAAACTAATTTAAAAGTAACGAAATGGACCACTGATTTAGAAAGTTTATTTCCTAACTTAACTACAAAAATGTGGACTTCATACGTTTTACAAGCATTTCTTGTTTTTTTAGTATTTCTTAAGAATAAAACAAATTTATTTCAAGCAATATTTTTATAGATACAGGCGACATTACGAAAGCTCCACTTTATTTAAGTCACGTAAGAAAGTGCGAAGGACATGTGAGCTATTTGCGTATTGTTAAACTTGTGCTAGACTCTTTATACTTTTATCTAAATATGTACATATAGCCTTACATTTTGAAGGTTTTGTTGCAGGAATGTCTAGGCCATCAAATTTAGGTAGATTGAAACAAAGAATATAATACTATTATCTTTGTACAGATTCATTGAGTTTTGTTATCAGAGTGCAGATTTTGCTCGCGGCTCAAGAGTAGCTTATGTTCTTCCTAAAGAATCAAAGTAATTCCATGGCGAATTTCATTGATAACGATGCAACAGTTTAACTGTGAAACGTAACAGACAGAGTTATCTTCGAATTTTTCATATTAGTAGTATGGATGTATCTGAGAACAGATTACGGAAACGTAACTTTAGGCATAATTTGTCTCGATTCCTTTTTGCTTTGTTTTTCACAATAAGTTATTATTTTCAATAACCTGCTTAACTTAAGATAATATTTTATTTACTCAGTGCTTTTTATTTATTAACCCAATGTTGTACACTTCTCTTTCAAATTACGTTAATGATATTTATTTACCTATTTTGTTTGAGATTTCTTTCGGTGTATTCATCGGCAACAAATAACTTTTTTTTGTAAATACATTTATTATGCATACTAGAAGACGTCTAAACTCCAAAACCAATATTTAAAGATCAGACAAACATTTGATCCATCCGAATCCGAGACTTCAAGCATAGCAGTCTCATAACTACGCTACCGAAGCAGGCACGTACAAATTATATTGTCATGTATAATTATGTTTTACTTGGACTCGTTTCTTGGTTGGACTAACTATAACAGTATAACAAATTTCATTTTATCAGTAATGTACTCTTTAGGCATAGAAAGTTACGTCATAAGAGGTGACCTGCATTCAAGAAGAGATCAATTGGCACATACTGCGATTTGTTTATTGATAAAAACATTTGTAATACAACACGAACTGGCCTATCTTCGCAGTAAAACAACTTATACAGAACTGTTTTAAATTCTTGCAATTAAGTCTTAGTACAATGCACACGAAATATTTCGTAATATATAGTTGAAGAAGTACATCGTTTGACCTGGATTCCGTTCTTGTACTCTTGGTTCGTAA
This sequence comes from Hyphantria cunea, assembly GCA_003709505.1. NCBI lineage: Eukaryota > Metazoa > Arthropoda > Insecta > Lepidoptera > Erebidae > Hyphantria > Hyphantria cunea. The sequence goes on from PKRV01001350.1 coordinate 410,878, forward strand.
ATCTATCATTGTATAGTGCTGTGTACGATGTTACATAAAGTGTGATAAAATTCGCTAGATCTTTGTATTTTATTTGAAGTTTTTTTAATGTTATAGAGGGCAAACGAGCAGACGTATCGCCTGATGGTAAGCGATTACCGCTGCCCGCAACACCAGGGGCGTCACAAGTGCGTTGCCGCCCTTGGGGGATGGGAAGGGGGATAAGGGGAAGGGTTGGATTATGGGCCTCCGGTATCCTCACTCACTCATTGAAATACAGCGCAGGCACTATTTCACACCGGTTTTCTGTGAGTCCGTGGTATCACTACAGTTGAGCCGACCCATGCATGCTGAAGCGTTATTAACAAAAATGTTAACAAAGAAAATACCGACTTTAAGAACTGGGCCTAACAAAATTAAAAGCATTAATTTTCAATTAAAAGAGAGTTTTAAGAGTTCTGAGATAACAAACATAAAAAAATACAGTCGAATTGAGAACTTCCTCCTTTTTTATCTTAGTTTCTTTTTCTAGTCCATTTTCTTTATAATCATTTCCCTATCGCTGTAGAAAGCGACTCCTCAAGAAGATATTTGATTTTCTTTACTTGCCACGGTCCGTCGCTTAATGGAGAGCGGCGCTGAGAGGTTACTCCATCTGTTTGTAGATCCTGTCAGACCTTCGGGCTTCTCCTTGGTCTTTTGCCTTTTATTTTCTCCTTAACCACCACTCTCTCTAAATTGTTAGATCTAAATTTTCTGCTCGCGATATTGTTGATTAGTATATAGTCTGAATAGGTATTAACAGCTGAACAATATGTATAAAATACTCGAGATTTCCAGGAACAGTGTGCCCTACAGTCCTATCTTTTCTATTGTTTTTCGTCGAGTTGGTGAAGTAACCGGAACCTTGATTTTTTCCACCTGATACTGGATGTAATATTTAAAAAGGTGGCAATGCACTTGTGACTCTTTATTATAATTTTATAATTTTTTACTGTGGGAGAGCCACGCTTCGGCAAGAATGAGCCGCCTCGACTGGAGTGATACCACGGCCTCACATAAAACCAGTGTGAAACAACTCTTGCAATGTGTTTCATCTAGTGAGTGAGGATACCGGAGGCCCATAGCCCAATCCCTCCAACCACCTCCTTCCCCATTCCCCAAAGGCCAACAACGCTCTTATGACGCGTCTGATTGGGTGTCAATGGGCGGCGGTAATCGCTTACCATCAGGCGATACGTCTGCTCGTTTGCCTAGGTTTCATAAAAAATATAATAATAATAATTCGATAGTTTTACACGGGCAGTCGTACTAACTTGCCATCAGGTAGTCAGACGACTAGAATATATAATGAGCAGACGCTCATTTGGCCCCTTAATCCATGAAAAAAGAACTCTTCAATACTTCAACAACTTCAAATTCAAAACACTGAAAAAAATAAAGTTTGAAAGAAAAATAAATATTTTCTGCTTCGAAATTAAATATCATCGATAAAGAAACAACATCAATGGAAGCGATAAACAGATATCAGTCCGGATACTGGCCATTATTGAGTCGGAAGTTATGGGCAAACTACGGAAATGAATACAAACCGCTATGGCTTGAAGGGAAGGCAAACGATTGTCACTGTTCTAATTCAATCTATAACAAAGATATAAAATCATTTACCGTAAACTTAGCTGGTAACAGTGAACGAACTTTAAACTTTAGCTTGCCGGTTTATTTAGGTTAGGAGTAAGCAGTAGTATTGCCTGGAAGAGATTGCTTTCGGCTATAAGCCCGCCCTTTGTACATTATACATTTGTCATTTTCTGTAAAAAAAAAAAAAAAACAACCCATAATGTCCCACTGCTGGGCTCGGGTCTCCTCACAGGAGAGGGTTAAGGCCATACGTCCCCACGCTGGCCAAGTGCGGGTTGGGGACTGGCAAGAATACGTTGTGGCTACATAAATCTTGCCGTTGGATGTTTTTAAGCCGCCCGAAGGCCTCCAACTAAGCTTCACGACTGTTATCGTATGATAACAACCGGGACCGACTGCTTAACGTGACCTCCGAATCACGGAGACGCTCATGGTAACATGCCACCAGCGGTCACCCATCCAGGTACTGACCGCGCCATCGTTGCTTACCCTCGATGATTGTTTCTAATCACCGAGTGCAACTGGGCTATGAGCGCCTTATTGAGAGAGCCGCATTTTCTGTACTTTTTTTATATCTGTATTACGGTGTACAAATAAATAGTGTTCTATCTATCTTTTTTTTTGTTTTGAAAAAACTTTTTACTTTAACTTTATTTACAATGTTACCACATCACTGCTATCATTTTTTTTGCTCTAGTCGCTGCAGCTTTATCCAGCTCTCTCTATTAAAAGCCGTTCCCTTGACGTGCTTGACGTCTTTATACGTCACAACTAAATATAGTCGATATAACTTTGTCTCGGTCTTCCTCTTCCACTCTTTCCTTATATTTTTCCTTCTAAAGTTATTGTTACCACATATGAAGTCATGTAATTCTAAACTAAATGTGTATGTAATTAACTTATTTACACATTGTTGCCAACACCATTTGCATTCATAACACTATCTAAATATATATAAAAGAGGAAGGTGACTGAAAAAGATATCCAGAAATCAACGCACAGCCCACACCGCTAAACCTAGAATACTGAAATTTTACATGTAGGTTGTTTATATAACGTAAGTGAGCACTAAGAATTTTGGAAATGCCATCCCTAAGAGTGTAAAATAGGGGATGAAAATATATATTTCTGAGCTGGCGAAGCCGCAGGCAGAAGCTAGTTCATAATAAATGCAATTCATTATTAGTTTATTATTATTTTTAAAGGAACTATTATTTTTATTTATCAAGGGACTGTGACACAGTGAATCCCAGCACCACATATATTTTAGGATAATATTTAGGTGTATAAATGTGGATATATTTTATGCACAAACTTTTGCATGAATAAATAATATTATTGTTACTTAAATGTTCCTTTTTATAATTACTTAAGTCATTAGAGGTTATAAACTTGATATAAATCCATATGTAATGTGTTCTCAGCACTTAATTCTTTATGTAATAAAGCGTCGATAGGTAGTCATAGATTATATTTTGTCGGAAGCGAGGGCTTGGCGCGGAAATGAACATGCCTGTAGGCTACAACGCAAGGCAAGCGAGCTTCAATTTAGTTTGATTGTCTATGGATTGCATTTTATAAATTTAACACGGTTATTCTAAGGTCTCTTGAGGATATGCACGAACGAAGGTACTTAGGTAAAACTGTACATTGTATTATTTCGGAGAGTATTATGGGTACAATGTTGGAACTTAGGATCAAACTCAATAGAGTTTGATCCAAAGTTTGTTTCCATTTTTTAACCGACTTCAAAAAAGGAGTAGGATTTTTTATGTCTGTTATATATTCGACTGGCAGAACCGATTTCGATAATACATATTTTTTTAAGGCTGGTGCTTCCCGTGTTGTCTCATTTAAATTTGGCCCAATTCTTTAAGTCGGTTTTTGTTGTTCCAATTTGTGATTATTATCGTAATAAAGTATTTCACTGTTACTTTTATTTAAAATAGGGAAGTGAAGTGGTGATGAAGGTAATGGATAATAATAATTTAGATGAATTGATTAGGAAATCCTTTCAAACTTTATCTGTGTAAGTAACTTATTCATACTGGTTGCTAAGGCCGTTTAAATAACATAAAAAAATAACTTAATAAATTATAAAAAATATTTACAAAAAAACAATAAAAATAGAACTCTTGAATAGTTTAAAGACGACTGAAGTATATTCTGATCCTACATCATTATCTTTAAAGAGAATCAAACGTGAAATATATCTGTTAATGTAAACGTTAATACTACTAAGTAGGTACGAGAATCAAACATCCGCCAGGATAGAATTTATTCATTACTTTCTTTCAAAATCTCAATTTAATTTCTACTAATGAACTTTCCTGTTGAATTATTGTCTATTGGTGAAAACCGCATTGAAATCTTTTGTGTAGTTTAAAAAATCAAACTTATAGGAAAGGTAAGCGAAAGTTTTGAAACTTATGCATTACTTGTGCTAGTTTATTAGTCTTTTAAATTTACATTCTTTGTTGCTTAGTAATTACGTCTGAAACGTATATGATTTTAGCGAATAGAGCGTCTGTAATTGACCTCGTACTTGACCGAATCTTTGAATGCCAGGGCAAGTCATATGACTAGACGACATTTCAAAATATTTTGCAAAATGTGACGGTTCTTTTACCTTGTAGTTTAAATAAAATTTATACTTAGAAAAACCTTATTAGTGTTCATTAAACAAAAAAATGGAATAATTACACTTTACGACTAGTTGACAGTTATTACAAAACTTTTGAAATTGTTTTAAATTATTTGATAACGTCCTCACATGACATATTTTATAATATTTGCAAATGTTTCCCAATACTCAATTGAACGTTATGCATTTAGTCGACATTAACAATGAATGTTTCAATATATTAGTAGACTGGCTTTTGTCCGCGGCTTTGCGCGCATGTTTATAAATCATCACGGTTAATAGTAGCCTATTTCAAGAATCAAAGTATCTTCATGCATAATGTCATTGAAATCGGTGCAGCTGTTTAGCCGTAAAAGCGTTACAGAATGACAGATAGACATAGTTACTTTCGAATTTATAACGTATTATTACTATTATTACTACTATAGATAGTTTTTATGATAGTTCTCCATTATCTGAATTTGTAAAACCATAAACATAATTAAACACTATAACTATTTACACTGTGACGAAATAAGAATAACAAAAGAAAAAACTTCAACAAGTAATCGTGTTCATTTTATATTCAGACATTGAAACACACACCTCTAATATTTCCGTGCATTATTAGCTTATCAATCCTTGATATTCCCCTTGATATTCCGAGGCCCTTTAGGGAATGTTGAGTATCAGAAAACCATTGGAGTTTGGTTGTTTCCTATGTATTATATGTAATATTTCCAAAAAAAAGTATATATATATATATATATATATATATATATATATATATATATATATATATATATATATATATATATATATATATATATATATATATA
>PKRV01001350.1:415964-569141 GCA_003709505.1 Hyphantria cunea
TATATATTAGATATATATATATATATATATTAGGATTAGATGGCGTTGTGTTTTAGGTGTCTAGATTTTTTTTTTTATTTATTGGTTAATGAAACTATAATGAACAAGATCCTTTTGGATAAAACAACAGAGTTTGTTGTTAATTTCATACTCTTCACAACCTTGCAACGTTTTGTTATGAGATTTTCTCATATGATAAGCAAAATTATTAATGTCGAGGGCAAGATGATGCAACTTCAACTACATAACAATTTAATTATGTACAATACGCCTAAATACTGTAGGTGTAAGCTGTTTAATTCTATCCTTTTGATTTTTATCAGTTAATAGTAACTTTCGGGCACTCCTCAACCTGCATCGCAACTAAAGCTTGATGTTTTAAAGTTTCGTAGTCTCAAATTTACATTTTACACCTATATCTAACTAGAAACCTAATTTTAACTAAAAATGTAATTGTACGCTTTACAATATGTATTGGTACTAGGTAAAAAAAATGAACTCATAACTTTTATTATCTTATAAAAAATCAGAACTAACGACCGGGCTGGCTCGAACGGGGGCGGTACTACGCTCGTACAGAAAATCAACGTAGAATGACAGCGTTCGTGCTGTCGGGTTTCGTTGATGACTGCGAAACCAGAGGCCCAACTATGCCGGGGCATCACTAGGCTACCATGGTGTGAGTCGCCATGCTGCATTGTTGTATTGTCTGCAATGCAATGAGTATGATGACCAACAGTCTTGGATTCTGTCTATTCTTTCCATAAGTTAAAGAAGAGTGATTTTGGAGGGGTCATAAATCAAAAAAAGAAAATTCGCATCGCAATTCCTGCGGATAGAAGTGAAAACGTATAACTTAATGGTTATTTGAAAATTAATGTATGAAATTAGAAAGTACATAAACTTTAAAGTAAAATTATCAACATCAAACATTAGCTAGACGGTGATGCAAACCCATAAGATTTCCCCCTACCAAAAAGTGCTTAACGCGGCCCAAAGAAGTTTTCACTTCGAAAATATCCTGTCAGCATGTCAGTGAAGGTTTCACTTTAAAATGTTCACTATTGTATATTAAATTAATCATAATTTTTTTAAATGAATAATAAATATCGCAAGGTTCATTATTCGCAAATACATTGAGTTACTTTATAGATGACTTTAGCGTTTGATGAAGTAAGATTTAACATATTTTTAATATTACAATATGATTCTTCTGACATTATATTTAAGACGACTGATTATATCATTTTACAATAGCCCTTTATTTTAAGGCACCCAAATGCTAATAATTTTTATTTATATTTCAAATATAAACGGCCACAGCTGCTGTTTTATGCAAGTATATTAGAATTTTTTAACAAATATTCTCGTTACATTTTCTTACAGAGTTTTTATCTTCCAATTCTGTTTGTAGAATAGGCTATCTATCAAACAAACAACAAAGCTATTTAAATGTAATTACAATGTGTAATACAATCATGTGATAAGCCACACCAGAATTGAGACGAAAGAGCGGGAGACGAAATGAAAACATGATAGGTAGACAATTTTTTCAAGCCGGGGATCACCACGGACAAAATATTATGGGTCCTAAGTGAGCTGTGTTTGATAACTTTAGTATGTATGGCACGATCGCTTAAACTCACGGAAATTCAATGCAGTTGACACAAGATCCCGATTGTATGCTGTGTGATATGTCAAAGAGTACAATTACTATACATATGTCAAGGGGAAAAAAAATCTTGCTCAATTCTTTGCGGCATGTGTATATCCATGAGCATACCCCGGAAGAACTATAATCACAACATTCAGACCTCAGAAGGTTACTTGCTCGAAGCTATATATTGGTTAATTTGTGTGCGCGCGCGCAGTTACCTCTTGCGTCTGCTCCGTTGACATTGATATAGTAGTCAGTGTTACCTTAATACATTACATAGTGTGTTTACAAGTGAATAGTGTTATTTTTTCACTTTGTGAGTGTTGTAATATTTAATTCTAAAATTATTACGGTTTGTATAGAAGTTCTAGATGTTTTTATTCTTTTTTAACAAATCCAAACCGTAATATTATAAATTTGAAGGTAACTGACTGTCTGTCGGCTAAACTAATGAGCTAATTTGGATTATATTTACAATGGAAATCCTTCGATTCTTTGATTTGCCGCGATAGCTGACATGGACGTGGGTGAAGAAAAGCTAGTTTATAGTATAATTAAAATTATTATTTTTGATAACAGCTACAAAATTGTGTGAACCTGCATCGTTAATATTCAACATTATGCAAGCTTATAATGGAATTCGTTAGAGATATACCATTTAAAAATAAAAATAATTGGCTGACTATTACAAAAATGTTACTAATTACCTTACGAAATAATGTAAGACAATATTTTTTTGCTATTTTGTAAACTGTCATGTGATATAAATTTACAAAATACTAATTTAGTTTGCAAATGACACTTCTTTTATTACATCACTGCTGCTTTTATTTTTTTTACATAATATTCATGAATTTAAATAACTTAAAAACAAACATGTACATTATACGTATGCGAAGGTAATACAAGAGAAGGTATAAACAATAACATAGGCGAGGAACAAATATACGAATTAAAAATAAATAGAATGATAAGGTTTCTATAAAAAAATAGAACTTCTCATCCTAAGTTTGTATTTGTTTTGGTTGGATGGTATAAAGCTTATTCTGTAATTTTGATATCGAGAAAAGATTTTCCAACCAGTCACTAAAAGAAGGTTAGATTTCAATGAGTTTGAAAAACGATCACTTTTTGTTGTAGAACGTCTTTTCAAGTTCAACTGATTAGATCAAATTATAAACTCACATAAGATCTTGTAGTACAGTCTTGCGATGGAATCCTTGACCTTCATCGATTCCGTATTAAAATTAATGATTGCACTTTGAAATATATATGTATCAAGTTTTGATTTATGTTGTATGTGTGATACTTGATCTGTGACTTAAGATAAACCAATGGTCTCAGTTAACTTTGAGAGATATAAGGAAAAATCGGTAAATGAAATGTAACATGACATTTTAATAACTAACTCATAAATTATAAGAAAATCTTTCATTTCATTTCTTAAATATTTCCCAATAATACAAGAGAATAAAGGCGTAAGCGATTGCAGAAAGACAATAGACGTGAAACCCTCATATCTTAGCTAAGAGACAGTTTCTTCTCATCTGCTCTATGAGTTAATTTTTTGCACTAATATCCTCCAATTCAGCAATAAAAGTTTAAATTAAGAAAGTACACATTTTCCTTTAAGCTTAATTATTTATTTATTATTTTAGGCACAAATACATGCATCGGCGGACTTAATGTCTAAGTCTCTCTCTGCCAGTCGACTGATTGAACGATGCAGAGAAAGAGTGATGTAGGTGCCCTTAATAGAAATGATAGCTATAGTGGTATATTTATATATATGGTTTTTATCCTTATAAATTTTTTGATATATATCTATTTTGGAAGTATTAATCATTGCGAAATATTGTCCTCTAAAAGTTTCAGAGTTTTCCATAAGCTTGCTAAAAATTTTATCAATTCAACATGGCTGTTAAGTAACTTAATTCACATGGAATAAAATTTTCGACATTTTAAGCTTGACTTTTCCTACATTAAAAATTAGGGAACAGTTATTTATGTAATGAAATAGTAGGTATTAATCTATTTTATCTCTCTCTTATATTACTTACGAAATGTCTCGCCCACACAAAGTTTGTTGAGCATTTGTACATATTAGGCATATGATCGCAAAGTGGTTACAGTTTCTTTCGTTTTTATGTGTCATGTGCACATACACTAATATGCTATTTGATATAGTTATACTGAAGAAATAAAAATAAATTGACATACGCCAAATTTGGAGGCTCAGAGCTAGAGGGGTTTTGTCGATTCAACGACATACTCGTTCAGGGACCCAAGATGGGTGAAATAGCATAGACCTGGAATATCAAAATTTTGTTGGTCTGAATATGAAAGATTTTATTACAATTATTTATTGATGTTCAAGAATTATACTGACATTATATTCGTAGCATAAGTTTAAACTTATCTATGAAGTCTTTCCTTGACTGTTTAAAGATTACTTATCAGATCATTATTCCTATGGTATATAAAATATTTGTCAATAAAATATGGTGGACTGAAAAAGCAAAATTTGAAATGGGGAAAAATACGCATGCAATTAATGTTAAAAAACATAAAATAGAAGTTTTTACTCGAAGGGGCAGGTCAGAGGGGTATTAAACGCCCACATAAAAATATAGAACAATTATGGTATGGAAATTTTAAAACCTCTCAGACCGTTGTCTCGATCTCACGCTCAGCAAATAGTAAGTTACAAATTGTATGTTAAATTGGAACGCATTATTATTTCGTTAACTTGATAAAGTATACAAAAACAGACTTCTGACCTTTAAAGAGGCTAACACAACCCACACATACAAAATTTGAAAATGAGAGAAACAATTCATTTGTTAAGGTCAAAGTTTAATATAACACTATCAACAATAGCGGTACGCTTGTAAAGGATTTTCTTCAAAGATATACGACGAACGTGATCCTTTTGGGAGCATATTTGGTACAGAATCTGTAAAGTGTTTTATTGTGTAATGAGATAAAATAATGTTAGACTTAATTAGATACATTTTACTTTTGTAAAATTTTGCGATAGACATCATATGTGTTTGACAGGATGGGTATAATATAGTTCTATTTGATATTAAATTTAGAGTGTAGCATCTCACGACATATTCCTATTTCTCTGTTTTCATCTTCATAGTTGACGTAATATAAAAATCAGTATTTAACGCTCTAATGTATTGATTACATAGTTATTCAGTGGCAGATTATACTTAAGAAATATGTGTAAAATAGATTAGAGTTACCTCAGTGTGTAAATTGCTTTCACCCTTTTCTAAATTTATGTACATCATTTTCAGATCAAAATGCGTTATTTCATCGTTGCCGCCGCCATTATCGCGATGGTACAATCAAGACCTGGACTGTTATTTGCCCAGCCAGCCTTCCAACCTCTTGGAGTGCAATATGCATCGACAGGATCTGCTGTATACCCTCATCCTGCTGTGGAGCTCAACGCTGCCAGTGAAGCTTTACTACCCAGAAGTTTGCTGAAATCCAGAGACTTTTACGACAATCCAGCAATCGCTGCTGGACTCGCTCAGGAATCATGGTTCACCAAAAAAGAAATGCAAGTCGTTGAGAGAGAAGCGGAGAAAATTCCTCGTGAAAGCATCTATCATATTGTGAAAAATGCCGGCTTTTTGGATAGGCACTGAGCTAATGTTTTCTACGTGCTACTTAACTCATTGATTTATCAATAACAAAGAACTTTTGTGATACTTAAGTCGTGTAATATATTCTTCTATACTATTTACTAGCCGACATGTGCCCACTTCGTTGAACGTTTACCGCCCACTTTCTTTCGGCTTGATTTACAAAATCTATTATTTCTAAATTATGTCACTCCCGAGTAGTGTCGCTTTCTGTTAGTGAAAGAATTTTCAGGATCGAATCAGCATTTCCCGAAGATTACCACTTTAAACAACAAAATTAGAAACTATACTTATATATAATATTATATAGCATAGACATAGATTAGCGAGTATAATTATATATGTAAATGAAGTATATAAATTTCAATAATTCACATGAGATTAATATTTAAGAGCGTATCCCATCGTACAAATGAACTTATGACTCTTCACTTGCACGTGCTTTCATGGTGGAGGATTGTCACTATTATCTGACTATCTTCTAATCTTCTGCTGTTGTGTCCTATCATAATATTTACTTTGTATAAAATATTTACGTTACTATACAATTTTTTCTTATTTATTTATATAACAATATTGAATAAGATGTTTATATTCAATGTCCCTTTTAGATATTTTTTTGATATTACCTTGTAGATAATTGATCGCTTATATAATAGATACTCGTAAACTTAGAAATAAGAATTTTTAAGTTGATTATAAGTCACAGATATCATCATCATATCTGAGTCAATGTCGCTTACTTAAATTTTTAAAAGTTTTTTTGCATATCTTTAAATTCACATATTTTTACTACATAAATTGCTTGCTGGCAAAAGACGTAGAAGTTTTTCAAAGGAAATGAATATCCATAAGCTAATGAATGTAGAAATGTAAATAGCTGTGTAGTTTTTGTAATGTTTTGTTAATATTTTAATCTGTTCTCTTTAACTTTTATAATTATTTTGTTTACGTAAGTTACTAGGTGTATACTTGTGCAGTCCATATTTAAGTATGTTTAGATAAGTTTAAGTAAATATTCATGATATTCAAAGGTGAACCTGTTTCATAAAAATCTACTTCATGTAATGATATACTAGTTTACCAATTAGTTTGTTAGTAATAACTGTGATCTCGAACAATAAGTACTAGTAGTAAGTTATTGTTCTTTATAATAAATAAAATGAATAGAAAATGTATGTTTCAAACAATCTTGGTGACGTCACAGTCTACGCCGTAAGCTGGTTTCTTGAAGCTTCTTCCCCTTTTGCAGGTTACCCAGCATTCATGTGTAGGTTTCTGAACAAAATCTGAAAGGCAAAAAGAATTATATTTTTTAAACAGCTAAGTTAGATAACAAGCTTAAGGTATTTCGACCTTTCGTCTAGTTTTAGGTGCTTTATTGATGGCTCGATGGGTCAGGTATTTGCTTGGGTGTTCCCTCTAAGGAATCACTCTGTCTTGCAGTACAACACTAATTCACCTGTTTATCTACGGTTTTCAGTGGGATGAAGATACTAAAGAAGCTACAGATCAAAAATTTCTAAGTTACTTAATTAATTTCTTGAGGATTGTGTTTCTTTTTGTCCGGAAAGAAAGAGGGTTATGTTTCTCGAGTGTATGTATGTATGTATATTTCTTTAGCACGCCCTAGAGCCTAAACGGCTTATTGTATTTTTATGTGAGTGTAAGAAGAGTAAAAAAAATGAAATAAAATTTACAATATATTTTTCTTCATAAATTTGTAGTCCCATCTAAAAAATCTATAAGTTATATAAATGTTTAAATTAATATAATAATAAAACGACCGTAGCTACATAGGTGCGAGTGCTAAGAATTTTACGTATCTATCTAAATAATTAACTGCTCAGCAATATAAACACTAAAGTAAGCAAATGCCTTTGATGCAATTGCCCTTCGCTGGCTACATTCTCAATAACACAACAATCTATTCAATTGAGAATCCGGCAAGCGAAAGGTAGTTGAACTGGAATTCTCAGCATCTTTGATCGGTTACTTGTAATTGCTATTACCAGGTTTAGTATTAAAAACGAGGTCTAAGCAAATCTAAATTATATATTAATAATTACTTTGTGATTTGCGATTTAATTAATTCAAAAGCAAATACCGTTATATATTAGAGCTATACTGACTTCTAAGCTTGAATTATATAAGTATGTTCATAAATATGTATTTTACATCGGTCATGGTCACAGACTGGCTCTGACCTTGATGCCTGTTTTTGATCACATTAATTGTAGTAGGTTTATTAACATAATTCAAATTTTTAAGATTATAAATGCTTCGGAAAATATGTTAAGCCGCGGTTGTCATTACCATCTTTGGTAATCATAATTGGGAAGTCAGTGCCCTCAAAAATAGTGACAATCGGTTCAATCTTTGAATTCAGTTCCCCCTTAGAGTTGCGAAGGTTCTAGTTGCCAGACGTTCCGTGGAAAAAAACTGATATTTAGGTAAAACTAGTTGTTATAGCCGACCTATATAAGGCTAGGAAAATTATGGAGTGATGAAGTACATTAGTAATTAAATCTATTAGTAGTTTAAGCAGAATCATAAAAAGACCAAGAGAATCAAGAATAAAGGTAAAAAACAGACAGAAAATTTGCGAAAGAAAAAGGTAAAACAGACAAAAAAATATATTCAACACGTGTTTATCCCAAAAAATACTATGTTTTCTGAGTAACATCATATTGTAGTTGTAAAGAATTTCATTACGAAACTATTAACTATTGCATACATTGGGATTTAATAATATGGTCAAGCAAACCGCTTTTGGAGTAATTTTCATTCTCGAGCTAAAATAGTCATTAGTAATCATTAACATAGTAGCAATCTATATAATTTAAGGAAGTGTTATTCTGTTCAATTACGTCGTGAATTATCTGCTGATTTTATTTAATACTGAACATTTTTCGTTGACCTGGTTGATATTTACATACTTATAAAAAATATCAAAACTCAAAAAGTTTAACACCGATTAAACAAAGTGTTTGTTGTGTAATAATTCAAAATGTTTTGGCTATACCAGCTTCAAAAAAAAGAATAAATATTTAAATTGTTATTTGATTAAGTTAAGGCCTTATGGGACTGGCATACTCTAATAGGGTAAAAGTCCCTTAAAAACAAAGAATAAAGAAAAAAATCTAATATACTACTACTAGAAAAAAGTCTGAAAACAACATTATTAACATTACAAAAAGAATAACTTAAATATATAGTAAATTGGTGTAGTAGTAGTGGTTATTAAGCTTAACCCTCAAAGAACCTTACAAATCTTTATTATTTTACTTATTCTTCAAAACTCTCTCTAGCTGTATGACGTATACAAGGTGTAAACTATTACATGGCGCCAGCGTGGGTGTCAAGTACCAAACGAGAGAGAGCTCAAAGAAGCTCGTGTTCATAAGCAATTTCCATTATTAAAGAGATCTTAGTACTCTGGTTATAGACGTCTTGAAGAGACCCTTCAGTTGGAAACTGATAGGACTGAGTTAATTATGATACATCCAGAAGCTTTGGATTAGAGAATCTGAGTTTGACGTGTATTCAAGACCGCGTGGGTGTTTTTATAAAACCACTGTAATTAAGGTATGAATACAAGGTTTTCAATTAATATACATAATCCAAAGTTGAAGCCGTCGCGTTGACGATGGTTCCTTTAGATGTTTATTTATCTCCTATTTGGCCTATTTTTGTTTAAATTTTCTGTCTGGGATGAAAAAAAACAAAATTTAATAATATATTTATATTATTAAATTTTGATTAAATTTTCTCACTAAAACTTAAATGGGATACAAAACCAATAATCCACATAAAACAAATGACAGGTACACACTCCTATCGCTAAAATTAGGTAAAAGTATCGTTAAAAGTAATGAAACCTTAATGTGCGATTTGTCTGAAGGCAAAAACCAGACTGCCTTTTAAATGATAATTAGAGAACTTGACGATCACATCAATTGAGACTCAAATAAAAGTTACTCCGATTCTACGAAGTCTGGAAACTATATCACTAAAAGGTTGTTCAACTGGCTGGGCATATCAACAAAATTGCACAGTATATAGTTTGGGTAACTCTTTTAAGTCTCAAAATTACATACTTAATTCAAGATTAGACGGTTCGTATATGATATTGACTAGAAGTGATCATTGACTACTTTTAGAAATAGTTTAGTTAATTTCACCACGTATTGCTGCAATGCATACAGTATATGTATGCATTTAGATATTAGCTGGTAGCTTACGTCGATATAGATTTCCATGTGAATTTTAAGCTGACTAAATACAATTGGTGTCAAGGATTACTCTTGAACAGTTATTCCTTAACATAGAAAACTTGACAGTGTTTTGTTTTAGGAATGCAGAGCAAATTCGCTTAATTGATACAAAAGGTTTAATATTTGTAATGTTTCGAAAATATACATACAATTTACCTTTTTTGCTATCACAGTTAAACTCATGCATGTCACATACGTCGATATAGGTCCTCATTTCACCGCAAGAGTCAATACCACATACCGGCACTTGGTCGTGTCGACAAATATTTGCTATTTTGCATTCTTCTTCCAGCTGTAAGTTTATATATAATCTTTACTCTTGTTTAACAACATTTTTTTCATACGTAAGCCTGCCAAAGTGACTCTACTTTAGTAGAATTCAAGAGTAGTGGTCGTCTCCTCACTGTGAGTGCAAACAATGCAACATGGTGACCAACACTACGGTGGCTTAGTAAAATGCTTCTGCATCACTGAGCCTCCGGTCTCGCACTCACTACGAAAACATGACAGCATGATCATTTGAGATTGGTCTTCTGAGTGGGTTTGGTACCGCCCCGATCGAGAAGGAACATTCGTGCTGAAATCTGCGTGGTTCTACTGGGTAAGGTAGAGTGTTTAATTTAATTTTACTATGTTTTTAAAGTGTAGTAGACAAAGCTGAAATATATTTTAGGTTTTGCAGAACTATAAGGCATTTGTATGAGCTCTTTGCATTGACTGTTTTATCATCGTTCTTAAGAAACTGCATGAACGCCAGAATTTGAATTTGGAGCCCTGCATATGCGTTAAGCATATGCAGAATTATATAACTAGTATGTATACAAGTTAAAAATAATAAATTGTTACCTTTGCACTGTCTACGTGGCCAGAGACGTTTCTCATAAAAAACGTCAAGACTTTTGCATAAAGTAACATATTTGTGAACATGTTACTTGTTTATTACGAATGCAAATTTACTTAATCACTGATGTGAAAATAGATTCGCTTTTGATAGCTAGTTCAGCTGACAGTTGAACTTGTAGTAGCGAGTAGACATTTCATGGAAAATATACAAACATTTTTATAACATGAAAAATATGAAATGGACGTTGGTACGCGTGATTATAGCTTCAATCTCATTCAAATGAAATGTAATTTTTGAGTATTATATTTTTGATTGAATAGCATCAAAAAGCGTATGATATAGGTTTAAAGTTACTTAGTTACTGTTCAGTTTTGGAATTTACTTATGAAATAAATTTGTTTTTTCAGCAAACAATAAATTGAAAGAATAATTTATAGTGTTGTAAAAACGACTATACTAAATTGTTATGGTGTAGGGGGCAAACGAGCAGACGTATCGTCTAATGGTAAGCGATTCCGCCGCCCATTGACACCCGCAACACCAGAGGCGTCACAAGTGCGTTGCCGTTGTGCGTTGGGTATGAACCTCTGGTATCCTCACTCATTCAGTGAAACAAAGAGCAAGTGCTATTTCACACAGATTTTCTGTGTGGCCGTGGTATCACTCCGGTCGAGCCGACCCATTCATGCCGAAGCGTGGCTCTCCCACGGTAGTATGCAATACGGTGTATGCAATCTTAGATGTTCTTTAACTAAATACAACACTTTTGGTAACAGCTTGGGATAGTCAATAGTCTATTGATTGGTTCAGTCTGTACTTACAGAAAACTGCAGTCAGAATCCAGTACACATGGGGTACAATTTTATTTCCTGCAATATTTTGAACAATAGAAAAACACAAGGAATGTTTCATTTATCTTATGCTATTATTATTCTAATGCTTTATTTATAAGATAGGTGATTAGTTTTTAAAATTCGGCAACTCAACCCTAAAACATACAAATGACAATTCTTTATTTATAGAATATTTTTAAATTAAAATGAAAATAAGTAACACGTCGTGAACTCCGTTGAACATTATCTTACTAGATCTAATCTGAATTATCCTGTTTGTAGAACGCTAAAAGCTTTAGTGTTATTTCCTAACGTTCAAATGCACTTAAGCTGAGACATACCTAATTTCATGCAATTCTGCCAACTATCCAGATAACACTATTTAGAGACCAGATAACAAATCTGTAAAAGATCGTGTTAGCCTGAATGATATTAACTAAAGAGTTATTACACAATAACTCTTTAGTTAATATCATTCAGGCTAACACGATCTTTTACAGATTTGCATTTAAAGAAAGAAATATTTAGTAGAATAAATATAATTAATTAGATGTAACCCGGTACTGCACTTAAAATATCCAATCATAATGGGCGTGTGTTGGTTTATAATTTTAGTTTTAAATCTTATATCATTTAATGTGTTGTTTTTTTAATGTCTCATTTTAAATTTAATTAGCAGATGAAATTATTTGAATATTTGATAAGGTAGAGATTTTTTAAATATTACAATCTTTCATTTGATTTTAAGAAAGTAGCAGATTACAATTATGGAATATCAGTTATTGTAAAATATATTAAAATAAAACCACTTACATAACTATCGATATTTATTTATATTACACTCTCATAGATTTCTGGTTAATATTACAATCTGACCTAAACTCTGGCTTCTTGAATGATCTTCCTCGTTTACAAGTCACCCAACATTCGTGAATGGGTCTTGATTTAAAATCTGAAAAGGTAAATTTCATTCAAAAGGGTACTTAAGTGAGTTTGTGTGCTCGTTGGAAATGTTTTCTCAAATATATAAGTGCCCTTT
Source organism: Hyphantria cunea (assembly GCA_003709505.1). Taxonomy (NCBI): domain Eukaryota; kingdom Metazoa; phylum Arthropoda; class Insecta; order Lepidoptera; family Erebidae; genus Hyphantria; species Hyphantria cunea. The sequence continues at coordinate 428,277 of PKRV01001350.1, forward strand.
ATATTTTATTATTCTGGTTTGTTAAAAGTTTTTTCTTGTCTGCTAGAGTTTGCTCACACTATTTAATATAAAAGTATACTTATTTGTCCTACCCTTTCATTACATACCATTTTTTTTACGAAAATGATCGCATGTACGGAAATGGCTTGCACCTAATAGCTATGTATTCTAAAGATATACCTAAACTATTGGCAATACGACTTTTCTCAATAGTGGGAGAGTGGGCTCCTTTTTAGGTCAAATTGTGAAGTGGTGTACCGAAAACAAATATATGGAACCGAACACGGTGATTTATTACAAGTAAGGCTATTTCAAAATAGTTTTACATATCATAACCTTAAAATCTCGTATTTCTGCCTGTTCGGTTCTTGAGACATCCTTTTACACTATTTCTCCACACACTGATTCTGATAAGTGTACATAACGCTATTTTCTTCTATCCCTAAAAGGTAAAAAATAGTGCTATGAATTACCTTTCTTACTATCACAATTAAACTCGTGCATATCACAAGTATCTATGAAGGTTCTCATCTCCCCGCAAGAGTCAATTCCACACATGGGTACTTTATCATGCACGCATAAGTCTGCTACTTTGCACATCTCTTCGTTCTAAAAAATAGTTTAGAAAATATAGATTATTGTTGAAAGGATTTTATATGTTTTTGGTATTCTGAAGGTCTAGTGCAATTTAATGTTTACTCGATTGTCAAGGCTTCCGGCGTTGCGGTTGGCCCGCATTGGTATCTTGACCCCTCGGACCTTCACCCCACCGGGGTTTGCGGCGGGTCGGTGTTTCGGAATCAAACCGACTAAAACTGCACGGTGTGCCACTCTGCGCCTGAGACGGGAGGAATCCGAGAATCGCTTTCTTACGCCATCCGGAACTGGTATCTTGACCAATCGCAACGCTGAACGCGCTAGCCGTCGAGAGCGAGTTGACGAGAACTAATCTCACGCCATCTGGTGGGCATGAAAATCCTTTGAAATCTACCGGAATGTCTACATAGCTGGTCTGCAAACTGAAGTTCAATTATGGTTTTCCTCTTTAGCTTATATTTAACCATGTAATATTATAGTTTAGTACCTAGTTTACTTGATATTTCTTACCGCACATGGAAAATGCCTTTGAGCATATACCCTGATACTTGTATTCCAATTAATTGAAATAAAGTGATTTAAAAGATAATAGTAGAAGGTTCTTTTGGCAAATTGGTTCTGTATTTCAATTTCGAAAATCAAATACTCCCACGCATAAATTTAACTGACGAAAAATCCTTTTGCTAGTAATAACAATGTTTTCTCAGATAGCGTACATCAGCTTGTAAGAAAATATAATTGAAGCTTACAGGAGTATTATAATGAATAAATAACTTCGCGTCTGATGTTGCTCGGAGGTGAACGGCAAAGAATTAATGTAATAATTCTGTTTTAAGTTTTTATTTACCTTCGATTTTGTCTTGTTCAGAGAGCCAAAAGTAATAAAGAACAATTGTAAATCACAAAAGAAAATAGTCATACAACATACGAAGTACATGGGTTTAAAACTATACAAAGAATAAACAATTTACTTGACGAGACACTTTTAAAATTGTTTGGGGACTTTTTATATAAGATTCTGATCTACAAAGCACAAATAATAAAAAAATTACAGAATCGAGTGGGTTATAGTGTCTAATACAACTGCAGTAACAGTCCGTAACAGTCCACTCCGTAACAGTGCTCGTAATAGGCGGCCCTCTCCTGAGAAAAGAAGTTTTGGTACTACTATTACTACATCACTCTCACCTGAGTTGGTTTTTATAGGTATATTAGGTATAGAGACTAAGCCATCCTTCATAAGCGCAATCCTGAGGGTGACAGGGGAGGCCAACTGTCACCGACTTTACACCGTGGGAGAGCCACGCTTCGGCATGAATGGGCCGGCTCGACCGGAGTGATACCACGGCCTCACAGAAAACCGGTGTGAAACAGCGCTTACGCTGTGTTTCATCGAGTGAATGAGGATACCGGAGGCCCATACCCCAATCCAACGCCCCCTATCCCCTCACCATCCCCTTCACACCAGGCCGCCATAGTGTGGGTCACCATGCTGCATTGTTCTTTTTCGAATTGAGGATGGTGACCAACACTCTTGGATTCTGCTCATGCTTTCCATCAGGCAGGGCAGAGTCATTTTGGCAGCTTAAATATATATAAAAAAAAAAAAAAAACCCCTAGCAGCAGCAGGCCCGGGTGCCGACGCGATCTCCTAAGTAGCATAGGCGTGTCAGGGTTCCTACACAGGAGGGGGCCGTAGGTAGCCCGAGGTACGTTAAGGTTCCAGGGATTTCCTTTTGAGGTTGCACCTGGTTCCCCGGCTTTTAGTATCCGAGATGGTGTGTGCTTTTTAGGTGGTTTGAGTCCGATATAACCACCAGTCAATGGTATCCGAAATGATTTTCGCACAAAAAAGTAAAAAGGGTAGGTATAGGGTTTGTTTCGAGTTTTCCTTATCTTTGCAGTGATGTAGTAGTTTACTCTCTTAGTGGTCTCATAAGACACCCACGGGATGGATACTATATATTTTGTTATTTCAAATTGAAATAGAAACAATGACTTACTTTCATAGATTCACTGTGACCGCATGTTGCTGTTATAAAATGTACAACAATTCCTAAAATAATATAAAAATATTTTGTAAAATAACATAAAAATATATTCCTAAAATAATATGAAAATAGATCATCAAAATTCTTACCCAATATGATATATACTATCATAGTGCAACATCATATTTGAAAATGCATTTTACGAATATTGATTTGTAATAGAGAAATAACTGTTCGCTTTTTTTTTTAATTTTATTGATACTAAACTTTTTATAACAAATTTATGACTAGTGAAAAGACGCTCCAATATAAATTGCTACCTGGTGATTTCACGTGAATATTTTAAATAAAGTTAAAATGTGTAGTGCTTAATTTTTGTGCTATCCGGTTATTCCTGACAGCTCCTTGGAGTTTGGACACATCTCATCGTCTTTGACGTGTCTGTAAACTAAAATCATTAAACACATTAAACAAATTTATAACAATTTGTAATGGTTAGAAATTAATATATATAATTTTTTTATAGAAATTTTGTTGAATACAACTGTCATGTCCTGTCTTCTTCATCGTATAGTAATATTTTAATACTATACGATATAATATAATAATATACGAATAATTCGAAAGTAACTCTATCTGTATGTCTCTCTTTTGTTTTACTGTTAAATCTCCAAACCGAATTGGATGAATTTCGGTATAGAGATGGATTGGACTTTGAAAAAGGATATTTTTTCCTCCTTGCCTTTTTTTCAAACTAAGTGACAGAAAGCGTTACTAATCAGCTTTAAATCTACGATATGACTCAACTCTATTTTTTTACGTGGACCGACAGTGTAGTGTTTGTGCCAACTACTTGAAACAAATGCCAAATTTTTCGTATGGCACCCTGGACCGACGTGTTCATATGCTCAATCATCACAATTATCAATCTATCGCAGTTCACTGCTGGACGTGGGCCCCTCCATTGCATGCCACGTAAAATTAGTGCAGTGTAATTTATGTCCATCTAGCTGAACCCACGGTGTTAGCCGCTTTACAATAACAACTGCGGATAACGCCATGTAGCAGAGCTAGTTTGAAAAAGTAGCCTTGAGTTTCTCTCTATATCATCAGCTATATAGCTAGCTAGGGCGAAAAATCGGTACAGACAAAATCCCGTCAAAATCGATTCAGCTGTTTCAGAGATTAGTCGGAACAAACAGGCAGACAGACGGACAAAAATTGTAAAAAATGTTTTTCTGGTATATGTTCCGTGTATACATTTAGTAAAAAGAGGTTATTTTAATGTAACAAACAGACACTCCAATTTTATTTATTTATATAGATACTTTGTATGATATCAAATGTTTGCCTGACTTACTTACTGGGAGGTCGTTATGATCGTATTAATAACAAAAATTTAATACCACTCTTGCCCCGAATCAGAATCGAACCTGAGACCTTTTAATGCTTAATCATGCTTAATAAGTTTTCAAGATAGGGTCATAACCTCCTTGCCTCGGAGTGCACGTAAAGCCGTCGGTTCTACACCTAAACTCTTATCGGATATGTCGGATTATAAAAGAGAGAGGGAGCAGAGAGTGCCACCAGTGTTTGCGCACACGCTTGTGCACTATAATATTGACAGCACGGTTAGCCCAGTGGCTTAAATGGTCACCACACCGCTTCCTACTGCACCAAGTGTTTTGGTTTCAAATCCTACATGGGACAATATTTTATGTGATCCATAAATTGTTGTTCTAAGTCTGGGTGTACTTCGTGTCCGTTTCATGTATGTTTATAAAGTTCCCCGTGACACAGGATGTATATTCCTAATATGGGAAATGTCTTAAAAAATAAATCTCGTTACTCCTTTGGGAGTGACCACCATGACCGAAATCAGCTAGGGTACTTCTAACATCATCTCGTCATCATTCAATATCATCGTTTTCATCAGTCAAATATTTGTAAAGTTTATTAAAAGACTTACCCATGTTATGTTCACAGGAAAATTCGTACAGGTCGCATACATCTAGAAATGTCCTCGCCTCATGTACAGACTTACCACATACTATGATAGTGTCATGCAAGCAGGTGTAGGCATGTTCACATAGTTTCTTTAGTTCCGTCTGCAAGACATTTTTTTTAAATTTATAAATTGGTATATTTTTGGAGCAATGTACAGTAATGTACTACATATGAGATGATAGATCAACAGATATCACTTCGAATTTTGTATTTAAGAACGTTATTCTTTAATGTTTCTGCAGCTCAATGAAGTGAAGCTTGTATGAAGATATCATTATTCATCATGAGCGAATATCAAAATCATAGATATAGATAACAAAGGTTATGTGCAGGAATCAACTTCTACTTACTTGCAGAATTACGCAAAAGCTAGCATATTTTAAACTAAAAATGCCTACTCTAAATATTCTTTTTTTTTTTTTTATATTTATACTGCCAAAATGACTCTGCCCTGCCTGATGGAAAGCATGAGCAGAATCCAAGAGTGGTAGTCACCATCCTCAATGCGAAAAAGAACAATGCAGTATGGTGACCCACACTATGGCGGCCTGGGGGGAAAGGGGATGGTGAGGGGGGTAGGGGGCGTTGGATTGGGGTATGGGCCTCAGGTATCCTCCTCACTCGATGAAACACAGCATAAGCGCTGTTTCACACCGGTTTTCTGTGAGGCCGTGGTATCACTCCGGTCGAGCCGGCCCATTCATGCCGAAGCGTGGCTCTCCCACGGTATAAATATGTAGTACTCTCAATGGGTAGTACTCTCAATGGGTAGTACTCTCAATGGGTAGTACTCTAAATAGGTAGTACTCGAAATAGATAGTACTCTAAATAGATAGTACTCTAAATAGATAGTACTCTAAATAGATACTACTCTAAATAGATAGTACTCTAAATAGGTAGATTTTCTATAGAATAGATGGCAAACGAGCAGATTTAATGATGGTAAGCGATTACTTCTGCTATGGGCACTCGCAACCCTAGAGGCGTCACAAGTGCGTTGCCGGCCTTTGGCCTCACTTACTCGGTGAAACATAGCGCCAACGCTGTTTCACACAGGCCATGGTATCACTTCGGTTCGGCCGGCAAATGCATACAGAAGCGTGGCCCTCCCACTATAATACGCTATCCTTACTATTACATAGTGATAAAAACAAAAACAAAGTATATTTATTATATTTATTAATTTTAAATGACTTTGGTTACTCCTATTTCTATTTCTGGTTTAAAAGCAATAAGCACACAATAAGCAGACAATAAGCTTAATGGTGATGGTAGTGGTGAGCATGCCGGAGTTAAACCGACTGAAAACGGTACAAACTTTTACTGTAAGGATTCCTAATACCGCTACTTTACTCAAACTTCTCAACACAAAATAGGATGTGAAGCGTAGACTAATTTATTGGGACACTAATAAATAAGGTTATGTATTTACCTCAGTGGTTGAGAAAAATAAATTAATTTTACAGTGGAGTAAAAACTATAAGTAAATAAAATAATTGGTTATGCTGAAAAACACACTGATCTTATTTGTACATTACAAAGAAAAGACAAGTGTGAAAGTTGAGACCGACAATAAATTTGACAGGACTACAATACGATGAAAATATGTGACACTTTTAGTAACAATTTTTGTTATTATTACAATAAGGCTTATTATCGGTTGATAATGTCGGATGGTTTATTATAATCTCAGTTTTTAGTATATTTTACATTAGGACGACAACGAATTGCACACTTCAGCGATAAAAACGAGGTCCCACCCAGCCATAGAGCAACACGGGTTACCGAACGGAGGGCAGTTGCTGTAGCGTCATTTACTGATACAAAACAGTCAATATTAATTTGCGAGGGGAGTCGGGAATGTTCACACACACACATTTTAGACTCACAAAAACAAACGCTCATCACTACGGTCTCACACATTAATACATTAAACATAACATAACAAAAAGCATTCAGAATTTCATGCACATTTGAAAACATTCTATGTCATAACAATGTAACGCATAAGTACATTTGGGCCTATATTTTGATATATGACTACTCTCTACCGTGTTGCTCTATGCTCCCAGTCTATCGTCTGGATCAATATTTACACCGTTTTTATTCCGTAAGAACTTACGAGTTGAGCTTTATCTTTAATTATGTGACCACGAACCACTATTACTACTTGTAAAATTAATAACATTACTCCTTTAATTATAAACATTGCCATCTTTACTAAACACGGAGCGTATCAAACGCCTACTATTAACATATTACCGAGCTCGTTTAAAGTGCAGCAGGTTGGAACAATAGTGGGATGTTTGAGTAATCTGAGTCAAACTAATGACAAATTGTTCTTTAATATAAACAACTTCTAGATATGTTACCTGTGATCATATTTAGTGTTCACACATACTGTTGTTGTTATCTACCTTTTTTATCATTATCAGAATATACCTAATAAATACATATTTAAATTCTAATCTTAATAAAATCTCATATAAAACATCGTTCTTGTTCCTTTAATTTACATTTAGACTTTATAGGCTTATATAATAAATAGGATATGATTACTATGTCCTTCTAAAGACAATAAGCTTAAACACCAATAAAATCAAAGTCTTAAAATAATAATCAAATGTTCTAAGAAGAAAGACACAGCTTATAATTATTTTCCCTATTCTGAGAAACCGAAACAATAACAGTAATGCCCACTAAGTGTCAACTTTTCAATATTAAATTAATTTTCTTTCAAAATATCGCTGTAACATCTTTTCAGAATGTTATTAAAAAAACTCTCTTTCAATTTAGTGAAAAGATGAGAAAAACATCAAAGCAGACTCAAATTGTTAGAAATCGTACAAAATATACCAGCGATATTAGCTTTTGGAAGCAAAAAAACGGTGATACGTCTGTCGTAATCTAATTGAAAATTATAAAGTACCAGATTTAGCCTACGTTTGTACTCGATTGGAGTTTTTTTGGGCAAATATAATCTGTTGCTACCAACTGAACTGGCTAAAAGAAAATTCATTAGGACATCATTTTTTATTTCTAGATACATTAAGGCATTGCAACTTAGTTACTAAACTATCTCTGAATTATTTTACTTTAGTTTTTCATGTATAATTAGTCAATCTACATGCGGAAGCTTTTAATCGGCATATAGAGAAGCAACGTTATATGTATAAGGAAAATTTAGCTGTAAGCTCCTTGAATAAAATGAAGCCAGCCGAAGTGACTCTACTCTGCTTGATGGAAAGAATGAACTGAATCTAAGAGCGGTGATCATCATGCGCATTGCGAATGCAGACAATGCAAAAATACAGTGTGATGGCGTCATTCAACCTCTGGTCTTGCACTCACCAACGAAATCTGTCATTTATATTGGTCTTCTGTGAGAAGGTAGTACGGCCCCGGCCGAGCTGGCCCATTCGTGCAGAAATCAGAGTGGCTCAACTACCTTAGTTATTTATGTTTCAAATATGCTATCTGTAAATTTTAATGGAAATTTCCTTTAGTATCAAATATTATCTAGAGATAACAATTAATAAACCAAGAGTAACAACTGGAGTAATTTTAATTGAGTTGGACGAAAATAATATAGTTAATATCAAATCTTATTCATTTTGAAAGTAAAATCTTTAAGGTAATTCCATGGTAACGGATTCGGTTCTGATTATTACCATTTATATTTGATGACCATTCACGCGTGATGGTGTGACCAGTAGTGGAAATAGGGATTCATTTTTATGTATAATTGAAATAAATAGAAAACTTACGTTTCGCGATGTTTGTTATCAAATTCCTACGAAACGGCTGGACCGATTTTTATGAAATTTCGTGTACATATCGGGTAAGTCTGACAATTGGCCAACATCTATTTTTCATACCGTAAATGATAAGGGTGGGTTATCCTAAATATATATATCAAATCAAAGTTTGCCGGGTCAGCTAGGTAATATATATTACTTGATAATAATTTAAGCTCAATTTTTTGATGCAATATTTCCATTTCTACTTTTTGGATACAATTTATTGAGGCGCAATGGTAGCGTATAGCGACTGCTGCGCTTGAGGTCTCGGGTTCGATTCCCAGGTCGAAGCAAATATTTGTATGATCTATTACAATTTGTTTCGGAGTTTTGAGGTTTTCTATGTATAATATGTATGTATATATAAGAAAAATATGTATATGTACTTAAATCAGTTGTCTAGTACCCATAATACAAACCTTGCTTAGTTTGGGAGTAGGTGGCGTTGTGTGTTAGAAGTCCAACATAGTTATTGAATACTAGCTGACCCAGCGGTGTCACCCACGGTACAACAACCGCAGGCATCACCACGAAGAAAAGCTGGTCGTACCAACTCTTACGAGGGCCTTAACCCTTTGTGGGCTCATGCACAGCCCCTTGCTGAAGACATCATTACATGATCAAGTGCATAGTTCACGATCCTATATAGGACATATAGACAAATATACATTTTTATATAAATAGATTTGTCTGTCTTTGTTCAGGCGTAGTTCTAACCTTTAAATATACCATACTGTTAGTGACAGTCCTTTGTTGAGATTAAGAAACATAGCATACAAAAATAAAGTTTACAGCTTAGTTGAGCATTTTCAAATCGCAATTAAAATTAGTCGCAACCAATTTTTAACAAATGGCTTTCGTAGTTCTTTGATAGCAAGACTTTTAATTTTATTTATTTAGACTGCACGGTTCGCCTAGTGGTTTGTGTGATCGCCACACCGCTTCCTACTGCGCCAAGTGTTGTGGGTTCAAATCCTACATGGGACAAAACTTTGTATGATCCATAAATTGTTGTTCCGAGTCCGGGTGTACTTTGTGTCCGTTTCATGTATGTTTGTAAAGTCCCCTGCGACTCAGTAATGTATATTCCTAATGCGGGATATGTCTTTTAAAATAAAAAAAAGAAAAAACAATTTTACTTTGAACTAAAATTAGTCAATATCAAAAGCTTTTATTTTGAGTAGGCCTTTTAAGGCACTTTCGAAACATTACATCACTACTCTATATACAAAGAAATTAAATTGGAGTGTCTGTTTGTAGTATTAAAATAGCCATTTTTTACTAAAGGCACATATGTGTATGTATACACGAAACAATTTTTTTTTTAAATTCTTGGATAACTGTCTGTCTGTCTATTTGTTCTCGGAACGGTTGGACCGATTTTGACGAAACATTCACTGGCAGACAGCTGATGATATAAGGAATAAGATATCTGTCTGTTTGTCTGTCGGTCTGTCTGTCGGTCGGTCTGCCTGTCTGTTGGTCTGTCTGTCTGTTCCGGCTAATCTCAGTAACGGCTGGACAGAATTTAACGGGACTTTCACTGGCAGATAGCTGACGTAATAAGGAGTAACTTAGTATATTTTTTTAGGCTAGATTTGCCCCACGATGATTGTAAAGGTACAAAAAGAACCGCGTGTTACACCGCGGGATTCATCAACGAACCATATTGACCCACTGCTGGACTCGGGTCTCCTCTCGTGAGAGGGTTAAGGCCATACGCCCGGGGCCATACGTGCGGGATTCAGCTATTTCAAAATATATGAGAACGGCAACGACTTAGGTAGCGATGATATATAGATTTTAAAGTTACTTAGAACTAGCCTTAATAAATCAATATATTTTAGGGGTTCAATGGTTTCTTCTAGGCCGTTTTAGTGTATGACGCCTCATTTAAGTCATTAATTCGAAAAGAAAACCAATGCCATTGTAATACACATTTATTTAAAGGATTAAACGTTTTAAATATTGATTTAAATAAATTGGTTGATTTGTATAAAAAAGGGTTGCATATTAAGTATTTTTAGTCATCGAAATAACTGGAGGTGGGCCGGCGAGATACAGTTAATAAAGATTTGTCATCCGGGCACGATGTCTGCTTGTAATCTGAAACAGAATTAGTTTGAAAAACAATTTAAATTACTTTGAATGTCACGAAACAACCTTTGAATTGGTTATCATAAAATCAATTTTAGGAAAAGGTCAAGTTATAATATTTCTAATTTCATTCGATGATGAAAAAGAGCAATGCAAAAAGGAGTAGCCATACACAGACGGCCCCCTCTGCCAAGTATAAGCCCAAATGGGCCTACGCATTACGCTGTTATGGAAAGAATGTATTTATGTGTGTTTGTGTGTATGTAGAATTCTGAATGTTGTTTTGTTTAAATTGTCACGTGTGAGTTCGTAGTTATAGGCAATTGTTTTTGTATGTCTAGTAGTAGTAGTCTAAAATGTGTATGTGTGAATATTTTCTTGCGCAAAAATTTACAGACTGTTTTATGTCAGAAAAAAAGCTATGGTTTCTCCCCTCCGATTCGTAGACTTGTGTTGCTCTATGGATGATGATAAGAGCACATTGAATAGAGGTCTTTTTTACACATTGATATTGTATCGACTGCCTCGGTGGCACAATAGTAGCGTATGCGACTGCTGTTCATGAGGTCTCGGGTTCGAATCCTGGGTCGGACCAAATGTTTGTATGATCTGCAAATATTTGTTTCGGAGTTTGGATGTTTTCTATGTATAATATGTATGCATTCACAAAAAAAAAGTATTTATGTATTCATATCAGTTGTCTAGTACCCATAATACAAGCTCTGCTTAGTTTGGGACTAGATGGCGTTGTGTGTTAGGTGTCCGAAATATTTATTTATTTATTTATCTAATGAAACCTTTTCTTTTGTATTTTATTGTATAGTTTTTAGTTTTACATTTGTGAGAAAGATATTATGATTCCGAATACCACTTAGTGCGAGCGAAACTTTAATAAGAAACAGTTCGTGTACTGGCCGAATGTTATAAAAATATGAAATGTATGGGTCTTCTCCTGGACAGTTAACTGCTTTACCGAAAAAAGTTCCCTCCAATACAAACATCATTAGCATCTGACGTCAGTGTGTAGTACTTACTTAGTCGGTCGATAATCTGTACTGCATGACGTTCGATCTAACCATTTCTGCACCCTACTTTTAAATGAAACCCTACAGCTTTATCTATCTATGTTACAGTTATCTATGGAAGATGTGTGTATGTGCATTATTACCGGTCGATAATATCGGATGCGTAATTTTATTACAAAAAAAAAGCCTGTGTAACACACAACGTCATCCAGTCCCAAGCTAGGTAGAGCTTATATTGTAGGTACTAATACAACTGATATATAATATAAAACACAATAAATTGCAGGAGGAACACAAGTGTACTACTTTAACTTATAATCTAGATTCTATTGTCTATTGCGTCGTTATTATCGGGGCAATGTGTAACTGCTTAGCCATCCTAATAAAATGAACATCGTAATAATGCATTCGTTGTATATACCGATAAAAAACCTAATTCAAATAGGAACTTTGCAATGTGAGAATTCTATGGTATTATTCCTGTAACATTTACATATGTGTTCTCCAATAGTTCTGTAACATACTTGTAATTAAACCTTTCAGATGAGCCATTACAGTAATTAGAAGTATCATATATAGATGTTTATTACATTTATTGACCTTATTGATTTAATACCTAGTAGTTAACACAGGTAGATTACACATATGATAACTTGCAAATACTTACTTCTCCTCCTAATACAGTTATAGTCAAACATGTCACAGAGGTCCCTGAAGCCTATAATATCTCCAGCGTGTGATTGCCCACAGATTGGCACGCGGTCGTGGTTGCAAACTTTCGCCATGCTGCACCATTTGGCACCCATCTGGATTAAAATCAGAAGACCAAAAAAAGTAAGGACTTACTTTATATAATTTGTACTTTCGATTGTAGGCTTGGTGGAACTTGTTAAAGTATATTCTAGAATTAAACTCACTCGTACTTATTGCACCGGTTTCGTCCTATGGCATTATCAAAGGTTGAGGAACCTTAAAGCGAAACTGGTCTGGGTTGAATTGAATAAAAGTAGTGGAATAAATACAAGTAAGTTCAAATCTATAATATATTACCCAGTTTCAATGTAAGTTTTGAAATTATAAGGCCAAGTTTGACTAGTTTCTAATAAGGTTTTAGAAAGTTATCAAAACAATATTTTATAAGCTTACTGATAGAAATTTATATTTATATCTGACATATATGTCTCCATCTAACACTTGTTAAACTGAAACCTGTAGTAATTTTACATATTATTTGACATTGGCCTATCAAGGTGTTTGTCGGCAAGTAGTCGAACTGGCTCTTATTATTTAAATCCTGTATTTTAGGTAATAATAAAAAAACTTTAAAGCAATTGATTAGGTCTAAAAAATGAAAGGGAAAAATTAAAGTAAACAGGAAATATAGATGCTTACCTGATTCTGTGCGCCGAATCGGCTCGCGTCATCGAATCTTCGCCGGCAGCCAGACTCGATAGAAAATAGATATCATTGAACTTCAGGAAGAATGAAAGAATCCTATGTGTAATGAAGTAAATTATGCTAAGCAGATAAGAGAAAAGATTCTTATTCGATCATTAGATTTTAATACAACCCATGAATTTAACAATCGAAAACCACAAAAGTGCCCATTTACTCCAATCAGATTTAGTTGTGTGTTATATAGGCTAGTAGTAGGTAACAGACATGTAATCATACATTAATGTCTTTTATTCTCCAAGATGTGAAAGGTGATATATTAATAGGCTCATATTTAACTGATTGATTGATTGATTATAGGTTAAGCAACTAAAACAGAAAGAAATTAGGATACAGAAATGGCCGAGCGGCTTTGATTCCAAGAGAAATACAAATTCTATTTAAATTCATTATTCAATTTATTTTACGAAAATCGTACGATGAATGAAAGTATTACAACATGTTGATGTTCATCAGGGATTTTAAGAAGGCTGTAAACATTTAAGTTCAATATACCCAACAAGTACAAAATTTTTGGAAGTTCCTTATACCTTTCGGCCCATAGCGACGTCTTCATTATCGCGGTCCTTGGGGGGACCGTGAGCGGCACCCATTACAAGAACATAGCTGAACAGACCGACTGAAACATATGTATATATAAGTATGTGTAGAGTTTTTTTTCTATTGTTTGATGATAACGAGTGACTTTTGACTCGTTATCATCAAACAAAAGTTTAACAATTACGCAATAAGTGGTAAAAATGTGCATAGTTATCTTGTGTTCAGAGGGGTTCTGAATCCAATTCACTACCATTGGTAACCTATTTTTAACGGAATTCTTTTATCTATTTAGAATGATGCTTTTTTGTTTATTTATCTTTATCGTACACACTTGACAAATAGAAATAAAAAGAGTTACAACATACACATCTGACAATTGGCGGTCTTATCGCTCACGGCGATCTCTTACAGATGACCTTGATGATAGTCAGATCTGCTTGTATATATTACTATATATAGTGAAATAATAATACTAATAAAATAATAACAGCACGGCCGTCTAATCCAAAAATTATTAATACATAGTTTTTCCACAACTTTTCGCATCCTTTAACCACATACTTATTTGTGAATTACGATAAAAAGTTCGTTTACAACGTACGTAAATAGGCTGCATATATTTAGTGTTTAATTCTTTAATATATTTTTGTTCATATAAAAATATGGAACGAAAGTTTTAAAAATGAATGTGAATGCGTGATTATTTAAAATACATTACTTACCTAAAACGTGGTTTTTCAACAACATTATTATCAAGGTGGATAAATATAAACTCGCTAAGCCAAAGGACACACTAGGAATGGTTTCAAGCAAACCTGTCTTGTTTACTTTGTCTGCCGCATAAGTATGTTTCTCTATTGTCTATTCTGTAATCTAAACTTCCTCATATTCTAGGTAAAACTTACTTAGTACATGATTACGGTGAAATTGTTAGCATGGTACCTGTTGAGAATTACGTTTATCTTGAAAATAGAGCATTGTGTATTGGTTATGTACGCATAAATGCACTAATGGGAATATATTGCTGCATGCTATAGTCAATCATTTTATGACGAGGTTCAATTCATATATTATATATCCGAGACTAACTCCATCTATCTATCTGCCTGTCTGTCACGCTTTTACGGCTAAACTACACTACACCAATTTCAATGATATTCGACATCGAGATACTTTGAATTCTTAAGGAAGGTTATAAGCTATTCATTACCGCAACAACCGTCATACACATAGGCGCAGCCGCGGCCAAAAGTTAGACAATTATATATTACATATATTTTAACTCATAGTCGTACGTCATAGGGGGCTCCCCTTATTTACATCAACTAGATAGGTACTTCTGAATAAAATTAACAAGCCTAAGAGTTCAATATTAAAGAAAAATAAGTAAATAAGATGGTACGTACAAGAAAGAAATTTTGATTCAAGAATTATTGATACATCGGATAATAAAAGTAACATCTCAAATAGATTAAGATTGTATACATATATATGTATCTCTGTCTTGAGATGCAAGAATTAAAACCACTGTATGCCGCAAATAAACCCAATGCTAAACTTTACTATTTTGAACCTGATTTGTTTTCTCAAAAACTATTGTTGTACTTGCTAAATATCTCATTTTCTGAATTATGATTCCTCTAAGTTGTAAGTTATCAGAGACTCCATAATATTAAACCTATCTGTTGATTAGTACAGCTATGGGTTTACAGCAGTCATATTTCTACGTCAGTTAATAATGGAAGAATTCAGGCGCCGGAGCGTTGTGAAACTATCAATTCATCAGATCACTACTGACTCATACGTTGTATATCCCATAAGGGTCTTGGCACACCGGTCAATACACCCTAATATAGTTTCCCAGAAAAGTCTGAGTCAACGTCCAACCCAACTCGAGTTCTGACAATTAATACACTTAATTAAATATTGTATTATTGTCAAAAGTATAGTACAAAATAATTATGATGTACAACTTATAGCATTTTGGGTAGCCTGTCTAGCGGACAAATAGACAGTGGACAGGGATAAATAATCTATACTAATATTATAAAGAAAAAAGATTTAATTGCGTGTTTGTTTACATTGAATAGGCTCCGAAACTAAAGCTATATCATCCCCTGGTAACATAGGCTATATTACATTTGCAAAAAGTTAGGGATCCATATGAAAACCTTGAGACTTGATCATGTCTTCCAATAACATGCTATTCCCGTGAAAATAATTATCATATCATGAAACGTGAAAGTTTAAAAGTTACTACAAGTGTTCTAAGCTTTTAAAGTTTGCTAAGAGCGTGTTTAAATTTGTAATATTGAAATTTTTGGATAAATACCAATGTCTACCCGTGTGAAGCCGGGGCGGGTTGTATGATAATCAGGATTTATTGCTGTGTTTGGGTGTAATTTCTCTATAGTAATTTTGTACGCATTTAGAAATGTGTACCTAAGTATGTATGTCAGCACATATCACTGGTCAGGTCTAGTCTGGCACTATCATAGCACTAGTTTTGTCTAGTTTAGGATACCAATTTAGGAACCAATATATTTCAATCAGCAAACTCGCAATGAGTATCAATCTATACATATAAATTAAATTGGAGTATCTGTTTGTTCTATTAAAATACCCGCTTTTTACTAAATGCATATGTATATATACTCGGTACATATAGCAAAATAACATTTTTTCACATTTTGTCTGTCTGTCTGTCTGTCACTCTGTGTGTCTGTCTGTGCTGGTTATTCTCTGGAATGGCTGGACTGACTTTAACGGGACTTGTACTGGCAGATAGCTGATGTAATAAGGAGTAACTTCGGCTACTGTTTTAGACTAGCTTCGTTCTGCGGTGGTTGTAAAGGTACAAAAAGAACCGCGTGAGACACCGCAGGACATAGCTAGTTCAAAATATGTTAATACGGCAAACATTTAGGTAGTGATTTTTAGACTAGTTTTACCCCGCGGTGTTATCCACTGTTGTAAAGGTATAACAATACGTTACGTAACACAGTGGAACTCAGCTAGTTTAATATATATCTGGACCGTAAACTGAACTTGTTATGTTGTAGTCTTCATTTTTAAATGTTGTTATTACCTGTAGTATATTTTTACGGTAATAATATATCTACTAAGGCACCACCCCTTTTCATCCCATGAGTGCCATAAAAGGCGACTAAGGGAGCAATTTACGCAGGGCAGTATATCCCAAATAGAAGAAAAGCTTGAAACAAGCTATTTATCATTCCGTCTGGTCAGAGATAGATACAAATTACCTAAGAGAGAAGAGACCTATATCCAGCCGTGGACTATTAAGTTATATACTATAAGCGGCCCTAACTTGAGTAGATATTAACTCATATTTATGAGTCAGAATCAGAAGTATATGGAATGTACATATGTATATCTAAATACTCGATTTTATTACCAATGAAGTGCGGAAACATCTCCAGGTATATCTCCAACGGACACATTTTTAATCTGATTTTAATAACGGTATTAAACAGACAAAATACGTAACGGTTTAGGCATCTATCATGTTAATCGACCTCTGCGCTATTTAGAGAGTATTTGTTAAAAAGGTCTTGCCCGTTTGTAAACTGCCATCCCTGTAACTCCTGTTACTGTAATGAGTGACAAAACAGATTTATCTTTCTGAAACCCTAAAGTTGTGCGTTTCGTAACCGATATTCCATTCTATAGTAATTATTAAATGAATAATAATACTTCAGGTTATGATTCAATATTAGCACACGTTCAGTCAATGAATTAGCGTGTAAAACGTGATAAGGTTTACACAATAATTCAATATTAGAGAGGCGTAACAATGTCCTTAATTCAATCACGCCGTACATAATTACTACAAATCATATTGTAAAGATAAACAGCGGTCTTATGATCTTGATACTTTTGTAAAAGATGCCACTGTTATATCAATCTTTTATTAGCCCAGTGTTGGATATATGCCGCTCTTTAGCAAGGAGATTGTGACCCACTATGTGATACTGACCGTGACGAGGCTGTTAGGTGTAGTGTTTGTCAAGTTTGCCTGCTCATTGTAGTTCCATAAAATGAATAGAGTTGTCACTTTGTCTTCTTAATCTGTCATATCATGGTTATAGAAGTATGTGAAGAAAACTTCTTGTAGCGCTAACTCCGAATACCTTAAAACTAATATTAGACTTTAACAATATGTGCTAGATAGATAACTCTTATCCTACTTTCTATACAGGTTTTTTCTACTAAAATTAGAAAGTTTGAAGATGTATCTATATTAGTGAAGGACATAGGCTATTTTAACTGCTGAAAGCGGTTTTCTCTGCTGTGATGTGCTCGCTCGAGTCCCGTTTTATCTTCTTAACTATGGCTCTCTCAAAACCCTTCTCGTATGTATGTATGATGTACGTAGTAAATTTAAACAAATGACTTTTGAAACCCTAGATAAATAAATTCATTAGTGGATTACTTTACAAGTGACATTTAAAAGAACGGCCTACGCGTAAACACCAAGTAGTTCTATTACTGGACTGAAATATGTAATTAAACCTCCCCCAGAGAACATTCTTTTACAACTACTTAATTAAAACTTGAGATTATATTAAATGTTCATTGTGTACATTTTAAAAGGAATATTTTTCTCTATTGTTGTCTTTTTAACTCCCAATTTAGTATCTACGTTCTGTTACTAGGAAACAATTATAATAAATAAGTTCCTGATGGTTTCACACCTGGTTCATCTGATCCCAAACTATTAAGCCTATATTATGGTATGATAAACAGCTTGTTGTTAGACATCTTTTAATAATTCTAAATTCTAGTTTCATCTACTGATCTTGTCCTTTGTAAAAAGGTAAACCAGGTTGAAGTAAGCACAATTATATTTATACAAATGATATGAATAAACATTGGTAGCTTGTTTAGGAATTCTTCAAAATGAATGAGATTTTCAAGGTGAAAGCAAGTAAAAGTGTTTGAATTACCAAACGTTAAACGTGTTCTCCTTCAGGGAGACCTTTGCTCAGCAGTAGATGCTGGTAGATTGATTGACATATTTACTTTTGAATGGTCTGAACCACGTCGGGCTATAAGTGGTAGCTTGTTTAGGAATTCTTCAAAATGAATGAGATTTTCAAGGTGAAAGCAAGTAAAAGTGTTTGAATTACCAAACGTTAAACGTGTTCTCCTTCAGGGAGACCTTTGCTCAGCAGTAGATGCTGGTAGATTGATTGACATATTTACTTTTGAATGGTCTGAACCACGTCGGGCTATAAGTGCTATGAACTAGATGTCTCTAACGTTCCGTGACGCTATGTTTGCAGCATCAAAGCCACCGTGAGAGATAGACTTATTTATTTAAATTAAAAGACGCATGGAAAGGCACTCAGGAAAAAATATTTACTCTAAAACAGATTAAAGGTACATGTACAATGATCAAAACGATAGATACTCGTATTCAATTATAAACACTATAAGTGGCGTTGGTTATATCTTAACTTGTTCGTACTGTGCAGGATCTGAAGTGCTCACCATGAGGTCCTTAGCTTTTGGTAAGGTACATTTTCTATTAAGTTTCTGACCTACGAAACTTAAACTTTTTCAACTCACAATGGCTACTCTTGATATTCCAATTCAGTGTCATTAAAACCATGTTATGTAAAATACACATCTAGAAATGGAAGTCCAATGAATAGAACAACAGGATTTTAAGTGACATATAAATATTTAGATATACGTAACGTCGTAGATTAAAAGTCATTTACAATCTAGATTGGGAAAAAGAAAAAAGACCGGTAGAAGAAAAACAGAAAGTATTAACATATCAAACTGCGGACTTTGCCAATTTCCATTTTGTGTTGTTTTAGGTATTGCTGTATTGATTACTATAGTTTCCGTAAAAACGGAGGAAGTGAACCTTCTGGAAAACACAAAGATTCTTGATGATATCCTTGTATACCCTGTTCCAGTACCAGTATCAAAGGTGAGGATAAATAACATTGATAATTAGGAATAGTGCATTTAACATTTTTAGAAATTTTAGTAACCGAAATGTTTTACCAAAAGGTTACAAAACGAGAAGTATTAAAAGACACTTCAGACAGCTTTAACGATTTTTTAGTGGAGAAGCTAACAGAGCATAGTCAAGCTCTTCAACATTTAGTAGAAAAAGTTGATCGTCAGGAAGAGATAACCAGACAACTAATTGAACATCTAAGTAAATCTCTTGAAAAACCAAAGCTACCTACTAAAGTCGAAACTATAAGAACGAAAGAGCATATACAAAGACGTAGTAATACGCACCACATGGACAGAACAGAACAGAAAATGACAGAAAATCCTTTATTAAGATTAGGAAAGAATATTCCCGTGTATGGGAGGTTAGCTAAAGATATATTAATGGAAGAAATTAGGAGCGAGACGGATCCTACGCCTCTTCTAGAGAGGGTTCCAGATAAGCGTATTGCAGAGGTAAGTGCGATGGGAATCTCTTGAGCAGATATAGAAAGTTTATTCCATTTATTTAAAGTAAATTTATTATATTCTCATGTTACAGTTTCAAGAGATGAACACACACTTACCTAATTATTTTACTCACAATTTTCGTAATAAATATTTGATATCAAAATGGCGTCTTTCTATTTTTTTGGTCATGTGTTTACTGAAATGATAGAAGATTTAAGAGAGTAATTACTCAGAAATATAGTTATAGAGACTTATAGTTTATTATTCAATGTTTCAAAGATTATAATGAATAAATTTTCTATCTTTTCAGTATAATCGACGGTCGTTTGGTGGTAGTCAATCGATCGATTCAGGGCAGGCTAATAAGAATGAACTAAGTCCTTGGTGCGAGGAAGCTATGCTTTGCAAAAAGACTGCCAATTCTATATGTGGATTCGACGATAATTATGGATATGGAAAGTTTGATGATATTTGTCACATGCTAAATGTCAATTGTTTTTATAAATACAGTAAGTATTTAGAAATGGAAAAAAAAAATTAATTTTAAACATTTATCCAATTTTCAGGCACGTTAGCTTAGCCAAAAAAGGTTGAAAAAAATATCTAAATAGCTCATGCCAGCTTGGCTATTGATTCGAACCCATTGACACCTCATTAATTAAAATCGATTTAGTAGTTTAGGCGGTGCGGTGAAACATACAAACATATATACACGGACTGCCAAAACTAATACCTTTCCTTTTGGCTTTGCCGTAGTAGGTTAAAAATTAGTACAGATTTTTCCTCACATTGTTAATGAGTCTAACGAGCGAAAATAATTAAAGTTCAATCTTTTTAAGTACTAATTTTAAGTTTCATCAGCCTATCGCAGTCCACTNGCTCTTCGTCGTTCACATCTTCTCGGTCTTCTAAAAACATTTTGTACCACCGATAATTGTTATTTTTGTCCAAAGTAGCTTCTCCGTATGCCACAGTCAACATTCGGAATGCATCGCGCACTTAATTTCGTTTTTCACACAAAATTTGATACAAATTCTTTGTTCCATTTTTTTGAATCGGTAAAAATCGAAGACGAACCAAAACACGCGCAAGCAAAGCAGATGTCAACAATTAACTGAACATTCAAAATGGCATATGTACCAACATAACGCCACAAAAAAAATGAATATACAAAACCCGCGAAAATTCAAAATTCGTGATACCTTTTGAACACACGTCGTATATGATATATACTAGTTTTAAGTATAATTAAATGTTTTTATTTAAACTTTTAAAAGTCATTCATGCAAGAGACCTTACGAATTTAAATGAAATTAGAATTTAATATTCAGGCTCAATATAACAATATCTGATATGTGATTATACACTATATGAGATTATAAAGTGTTGTCCCACGTGGGTTTTGAACCCACAACACTCAGCATAGTAGAAAGCCGCAGAAGGTTATGTGACCACTTAAACCACTAAGCGATCAGTCTTATTTATTTTATTCACTATTAAGAATCTGAAAGAAAAGCTATATAACAAATAAATATAGTGTAGCGTGCAAGTAGAAGAATCGCTTCCACCAAAATTTTGTTTCTATGATACGTTGGTTTATATGCATAGGTATAGTTGCATGGTAAGTGATTGCCTTCAGGCGATAAGGCCACCAACTGTACCTCTAAGCTTTAAGTTACCAATGTAAATAATCTGGTGTACAATAAAGCGATTATTATTACAGTATATTAGAAGAAATAGTAACAAAAGTGAAAAAAGGTTAAAAAATTTGCAATCTGATTAAATCGGATAGTTACCCATATTCAATCATACGATAATCACAGTTTCTTTAATTCCTATTAAAGTGACTCGACTTTACTTATTGTAAAGCACAAGTAGGGGGCTCCGCACTTATTTTGAATGTTGAGAATGCAGCTTGGTGATCCACACTATGACAGCTAAGCGAGATGCTTTTTCACGCCCTATGAGATAGAGAGAGAGAGAACAAGAGAAACTTATGCGCTGGTAGTGAGTTCCAGTGTGTGACCATCCGGAAGGAAGAACCGAACCGTTTAGTTCTAGAGTATATTTCACAGACTGTTTAAATCAGTAATATTTTGGAAGATAATTAAAATTTGTAATATAAAAACAATAAAACTCTTACTAGTTTTATATTCGCAGTTAAATTCATGAATGTCACATTTATCCAAGAACCATCGAACCTCATTAGTAGATGAGAGGATGCCGCATTGTCGATGTTTGTTATGCACACATCCCATTAATTGTATGCACGGTATCTGCAAGACAAGATAACAAAAAGTGTATTTTACTAAAACTAAACTTCTGTCTAAACTATAATTGTCTTTATTTTGTTATTGTGGCTTTCATCGGACTTTTTATGCTCCCGACTTCAGTCTGATTTATATCTATACTTAGTTATAAATCAGACTGAAGTCGGGAGCACTGCTAACATTTTAGCACACACACAGCATGTGCGTGTGCTAAAATGTTAGCAGTTGGTTTAAAATTTTCTTTAAAGTACTAAAAAGCAATTCTATATATGTATGTATAGATATCTATTTTTTTCTGCAATTCAAAGAGAATTCTAAATGAATCTTAATAAATTTCAATGTATATATAAATCTACTGCCTCGTTTGTCTAGTGGTTAGAGTAAGGCAACTATAAGTCAAGAGGTCTCGGGTTCGATTCCCGGGTAAGACTGCTGTTAGGTATTTTTTAGAAGAAACTCTTAATGGAAGATGGCGGTGTTTCTGGCCCGTGCCTCGGAGAGCTCGTTAAGCCGTCGGTCCCGGTTGTCATGAAAATCTATGGCAATCGTTATTGGGAAGACGGTGCCCTCAAATATACTGATAATTAGTAAAACCTTCGAATTCAGTTCACCCCCAGGGTTGCGGAGGTTCGATGTCAGTCGCTCTGTGTAAAAACTGATATTCAGTTAAAAGCGGTTAAACTAGTAGCCGATCCCAATTCAACGTGGGAATAATAAAGGCTAGGAAGATGATGATATATACATGTATATATCTAAATTGTTCAGAATTCCCAAATTAATTAGTATGTTAACATGGAAAAACGCCATTCACTTCCCAGGGCACTGAGCTAGAACCATGTAAGTGCTGCCATCGATATGAAAAGAAGTAGAAGGAGAATTCGCTTTGTGGAAATCCTTAGAACAAACCTCCATATGTATGTGATATACATCCATTGCTTGACATGAGTCATAAAACGGAACAAGGTTGGTGAGGTGTCAGGAAGTATTTTCGTAACGAAATAACGTGTATCCGTAACTTACTCCTTCATACTTATCTGCTTGAACCGTGCATATAATAAAAAGTAATAGAATCAGCGTGAAAAATACTTTGAAATAAAATTGGTTCATGTGTAAACAGTTTACTGGTCGTATGTTGTACATGTATTCAATCTGGAAATCAATATTCATTTAATATTTATTGCAAATAGATAGGCAGATATATTTTCGATTATTTTCTTAGTTTATGCATAAATCAATTGATGACAAAATGTCTAAACTAAACTTAACTTTTGTATTCTTCGACACTTCGACTAGGTTACACTGGATATTGTCCCATAAGCCTACCTTTGACATACATCCTAATCACACTCACATTATATTATAAAGGTGAAAGTAATTTGCTTGTTACGCTTTCACGTGAAAACTACTTAATCGATCATCATGAAACTTTGTACACATATGCTTGGAGGTGTTAATAGCAACATAGGATACTTTTTATTATTTGAGATCGAAGCCGCGGGTGAATGCTAGTATGTAAAACGTTTATTAATCGCTTTGATTCTTTTTACTGAATGATTAGATGTTTTTCGCACCATTAAGGTTGAAAATATCTTTCAGATAGAGATAGGATGAGAAAAATGGTATGAGTTATTCGTCATCCTGCAGTACCTAACAATTACAAACCAATTATCATTGAGATTTCAACCAAATTGTTGTTTTAATATGTTTAAAAATTAGACTCTTCATTCTAAAAAGAACTTCACAATCATTGTAATCTGAGTCGAAAGACGTCCACCTCTGGACGCAGACCTCCATAAAGGTTCGAAAAAGAACCGGTCATGTGCTGTGTGTGTCTTCCTGCCTCCTTCAGCAGGTTATCGGACACCTTCTGCCTACTAACTGGAGAACTTTACGGTCTTGTCTTGCATCACCTTGTCACTCATCGTTTCTACAAGCAATGCGCCCTGCCCATTCAAGGTAAATAATTTTCCCCACAATATCGGTGATAAATGAGCACCATAATCTTAGTGCAACAAATCAAATGGCATGTACTCACTACAATGTTTGTTCATAGATGCAGATTCAATTTTACTTTTACTACATAAATTTATGTTTAAAGTTATGCTATTTTCTTAGTTTATGGAATCGATTTTTTTATTTGTTTTCGTTGCACATATAATATATAACGAATATATAGTACTTTAGATTGAAACCAACATAAAGACGTATTTTATTTCCCTACAATTTATTCAAAATGCATTACATAGCTATACTGGGTAAACATTTTTATATATACATATACTATCGTAAACACTGAGTTTTCTACAATAATGAAAAAATAAAACAGTAATTTATTTTTGTAATTCTTTATTATTTTACTATTATGACGTGCCTGAAAGCGTTTCCAGGTATCGCGTGATGCTTCGTTCAATGCACGTTTTGGTTTCTTGGTACCTTATTATTTACAATATGTATGTTCGTATTTACAAAATTCAAGCCATATGCATTTACCCAAGAATAATTAAAGCAGGATTAGTCACTTGAAGTGGCAGTGGGCTGCTCATATTTGCCAAAGAACCAATAACTGTTGATTTCAACGGGTTTTTGAGTGGAGACCGGGTCTCGGCAAACGTAGTGTAGGACGTCCACGGACCAGGCGGAATGATGATTTGCGCAAAACGGCTGGCAGAAGTTAAATGCGAGGATCGAAGCAAGTGGTGTTCAGCTGGAGAGGCCCAGGGTGACAGATAGCCTCATCTGTCGCCCTCAGGCTTGCGCTTATGGAGGACGGATATCGTTTTGTGTTCTCCGGCGCCTGAGTCACCTCCGGTACCTGGTGCGTTCCCTGGCGGACTGGGAGAGTTCTGCTCCACCATATCCTTCGCAAGCATAACTTGCTCTCTCGCTCCGTGACATGGCCGAAATCATGGCATCGAGCGAGAGAATCCTCACTTGGATGGTCCGGTTATTTTAGTGGTTGCTTCTTTCGGATCAGTCGTAGGTGATCTCCGAAAAATCTTTTTCGAGTGATTACCTGCATTAATCGGTATGAGAGTTGAATATTAGCCAATAATATATACAAGAGAATAAAAACGTCAACGATTATAGAAAGAGAAACACTTGTGCCATGGCTAAGTTGAGTGATTGTAATGGGCATATAATTATTGGAAAAAAGAATCTTGAGCTGTTAAAACCATATTCTAAACAATAATTATTTTACAGGAATACTACTATTATCCATTGATTATAACTTAGCAGTCAATAACAAAGTAAGTTTTTTTAATGTAATAGATGTCAAAATGGTTCAAATGTCAAAACACGAGGAGAAGAGTGGTGGTGAATAGAGTGATTGTAAAATGTACATAAAAACAGAGACTTTAATACTAAGGAGTAAACCTCATCTCTAAAGAGAGGGCTATGTCCAGCAGTGGATAGTTAAATACTTTTGATGGTGATGATGAATACTAAGAAAATTTATACTGTAAATTCAAAAAGTTTGTGTATAATTGACATGCCTGAGGGTGACAGGTGTGGCCACCTATTACCCTATCAAAAGCAGTCTGGGGAGGCGGCGCGAGCCCCATAAAGTGCTTGCGCCCTTTTCTGAATAGAATAGGAACGTTAGGGTTCCTACATAGAAGAGGGCCACCTATAAACAGTGGGTGCCTCGAGGTACGTCAGGGTTCCAGGGTTTTCCTTTCTAGGTTGAACCTGGTTCCCCGGCTCCTAGAACCCGCCATGGCGTGCGGATTTAGTCGGTTCGAATCCGACATGCCATAGGAGGTGATATCCGAGAGGACTTCCGCACGGGAAAAAAAGTGTATAATTGACATGCTATATAATTAACCGACATTTAAAAGATGAAGCCGCTCTCTAAAGGTAGTGTAAAGTATTTTTCAAAGGATTTTTCTTAGCAGTCTTGTGTAGTAACTCCTCGGCTGATATTTATATTTTTAACTGATAGAGAATGCTAGTAACGTTGATCATATTGTTTCAAATGTTAAGTATGTCGGTGGTGATCTTTGTCGAGAGAAATTCAATACACACAATTTTAAAACCGATACATTAGAATTGCGTTATCTCGACTTATTTTATATTTAAGTAAGCTGTTTGTTTAATACCTATATGTCATTCCAGCTCTGCTATATAGCCAAGATATGTGTCCATAAAGGAAACGAAAAATGCGGTATAGATAGTAGTGGAAATGTCCGACGTTTTATAGACACCTGTGATCTTCTAGAATATAACTGTTTATATGCTACTGGTATGTTATGTATTTAGTTTTTGTCAATTACCAGCTAGCAACTGTCTTTTAAAATTCAGATTTTCGTTTACTTTTCTATTTTATAATGTGTATCCATCAAATCAGTAATATAAAATGCCTCTTAATTCGATTTCAGATTTCTCTAAAACTGATATATGCAATTGTGATAAGCTGCCTCCGCTTGAGATACAGAAACAGCCGTCTAATGAACTATTGACTATGAAAGTTGAGAACGATAATCTCACTCAAAATCCAGAATAAAATGATGGACATAGAGAAAAATTTTAATTTCCTTTTTTACCTGCATAAAGAACTTTAATTAGTTTCGAGTATTTCACTAGCGAGTACCCTTCCCCCACAGGACAAATAATTATGGGATGAGCACAATTATTTGCTCTGTATTTAGGTGTAATTATAATCCTAGCTGATCTAGCAGACGTTGCTCTGTACTTATTAAAAGATATTGTGGGTATTAGTATGAAATGAATATACTATCTACGTCCAAACCATTTCAAAGGACTGTGTCCACAAACAACGCGGTTTAAGGTATTTTAATACTGAAAGACATTTTATTTATTTATAGCTGTCTCAATAAGTACTCCATTTCATGAAAAACATGACTAGAATCTAAGAGTGGTGGTCACCACCCATAGCACGACCGTAAACAATACAGCATGGTGCATTTATGAATTTATGAGTACTAGTACTACTATGCCAGTTATCGCGGTAAAGAGTAGCCTACGTAATGAAGTACCACGGAGATATAAAGTTTTTTGACCTACTTCTTAATCTGTCATGTGCGTGTGTGTGTGTGTGATTGTGTGTGTCATGTCGTGTCATTAATATTTGTGGCAGGTTAACGTCACCTAACATGTTAACCATGCAGTAATTCGACCTTTGAGTTTACATTTGTTATTTATTTTGGCGCAGGCGCTCATAGCCCAGTTGCACTCGGTGATTGGAAACAATCACCAAGGGTAAGAAATGACGCCGCGGTCAGTACCTGGATGGGTGACCGCTGGTGGCATGTTACCATAAGCGTCTCCGTGATTAGGTCACGTTAAGCAGTCGGTCCCGGTTGTTATCGAAAGATAACAGCCATGAAGCTTAGTTGGAGGCCTTGGGGCGGCTTAAAAACATCCAACGGTACGTTTACGTAGCCACAACGTTGTCTTGTCAGTTCACAACCCGCATTTGGTCAGTATGGGGACATATGGCCTTAACCCTCTCCTGAGAGGAGACCCGAGCCCAGCAGTGGGACATTATGGGTTGTTGATTTGATTTGATATATTTTGTGTTTTATTTAACTAAGTATATATTCACTTCGGCGTTTTTCTGATCACACGTGTTAGTATTATTTACAGGAATCAAAACTTGCTATACATATTTTATTACTTATGTATATCCATTATTTTAGCCGTAAAATTTATGTACTTGAATCAAATAAAAGATTACACATTATAGCAAAGTAAACTCTTGCTATTCATTTAAAAAAATATGTATGCAAAAATTATGAAGTGTGTGTTTGAAAAATACTCGATACTTAAAACTGAACCAATAGTGACTGTCTTGAAAAATGTTCTAGAAGAAAAGCGATAAATCTGAAATATTAATACTGTTTTAATGTTAATGCGTTTAATCAGTTAAATACATAGTGAGTACGAAATTAGATATAATTTATATTTGATACGATTTCGATGACTGTCTGAGAGTCACTCTTAAGTTAGGGTTACACTATGGGGCCGCGGTGGTCATCGGAGATCGCACTCGGCTATGAAAAGGCTGCCTGTCGGCAGTCAGTGATCCCGGTTCCATAGGAGGCGTCGCCGTCCTAACGATTGGCAACCTAAGAGGCGGAGCTTTTGGTGGAATACAGGGGTACCAAGAGAACCCTTCAGCAGCAATAAAGCTCTAAAAAATTCCTCTTTCCAAGACCTAGGAAGTTCCCCTTCCTAGGTCTTGGAAAGAGGAATTTTTAAACTAGGCACGGTTGAGTAAACGGAATTAAATGTTTTAAGAAAGAACTTGATAGTAAATTTATTGACATTCTCTAAGTTTATTTCTGTACTATAAGATTCTAAAATAATTGATTTTTGTAGTGTAACTTGAACATGCTATAATGTTTATTTAAGTATTAAAACTTGGATTAAATTCGTCGTTAATACATTTACTCAAACCTATCTTGGTGAAAGCATATTAAACTCTGTTATTTGTGAACTATATTTAGTCACACTTACGTTTTAATATCAAAGGCACTTTAGGCATTTCATTCTAAACTTGGGAGTGTGTTAAGTTAAAAAGAAAATAGCTAAAAAATGATGGAAAAGAGTTTTTGGTATATGTGATTTTTAATAATTTACTCTGTAATAATTTACTATCGTGTTAAGTTAATTTTACTTTGATATTTCAGAATACGGCGTAGAAGGTACTAAAACCTACTAATAAGCATTAAAATCCAATGAGCGTGTAATTTATTGATCATTTAAAAATCTCAATGAACTTTATTATTACCATGTGAGTTCAAGCAATGGAAGTAATTAAAGTGTGTGCTACATTTTGTAAGTAAAATATTGACATATTTTACTCAATACATCAATAGGAATCTATAGTAGGAACCTGGGATGATTGCATTTAAAGCCTCATTGCTTTAGAAAAAAGAGTTCCATGGTTCATCATTATGAGGTCAATTATTTCTTCAGAACACTATGAGTCGGCATGTATTTATACGACGTCTAAACTTAGTCCAACCTGTCAAGTTTCACGCTACACGTTTTAAACGTTCAACCTCAGATCAAATAAAAAAAAGCAATTTACATTTCGAAATATTCTAATCATTTCATACTTGGTTTAGTTACAAATTAATAAATTAATTCCTTAATTCCTTACTTGCTAACGTAAGCCTTAGTTGCATTGTACATCCGGCTTTTAATTAAATAATTAGTGGAACAAACTACTGTAAAGTATAAAACAAACATAATGCATAAACATATTTGTTTATACAAACCCGCTTCTTTTGCTTTGAAGCTGATGACGTAAGAAATGTCATTACAAACACAAAGATTATAGAAACTTTCTCACCATATTTAGATTAATAATTAATAATGGAATAAGGCTGTGTTAAAAACTTGAATTTCGGCTAATTAAATATAATTAATCTTTACACGACAAGTGTCAGTGGGGCTAAGTAATAGACCCGGGGTTAGGTTAGTTAATACAACTAAATTTGATTATGCCAAAGTTTATTTAACTTTTTCAAGTAATAATCAAGCGTGTGTGTGTCTGATTAACGTTTATTTGGTACTGAACTAAACCTAGTGACAGCTGAGATATCGAAAAATTTACTATAAGTAGATAGGATTAAAGTACATAACCCAACAGCAAATTTTAGTGAACTTTAGTTTAGTGATGTCAACAACAGATTACCATCATTATTACTGTAACTTAAAAAATAATCTTAGGCTAGGGACAAGAGTGTCAATTAAGGACTCGATGACCAAAATCAAATTGAACAATATCCGCATTTAGATTAAGTAATTCTTAATATTCAAGATTTTTAGAACTACTCTGTTTTATAATACGATGATACAGTTTATTGTTATTTTATTATTTTTCAGTATTTACTATATTCAGTATACATGAAGTTTTAACCAGAGATCATCATCATCACCATCATCATCATGTAAGCTTAATCTTGCTAACATTATAAATAAAGATTTGTCGAAAAATTGTTGCCGCTTCATTTGCTCAAAATCTTCAGTTCAAAAAATTTTGGATTTTAGTTACTTTCTGTTTTCATTTTTGTTTTTGGTACAGTAAATCCCTATACCAAAGGATTGTTCGCGTGGTTAAGGATTAAAAATACAGAGTGTCGCCACCCCTATTCAGCCCATAAACAAACTATGGACAACAGCACTGTAAGGAGAAGGTAAACTTGATACAAGCCTTATACCCCAGCCCCGTTCAATGGTTCCCATCTGAATGTAGGCCTTGGTTTAGAAATGAGGTTTTGTCCTATTATACTGTGACGACATCCATATACAGCACAAACGAAACACGCTACAGCGCCATCTTCCGAAGATACGTCGAACTACGGAGTAACGAAGAAAACTCAGAAACTACCAATCCTAAATCACGCAATAGAAGTACTCACGCCGATTAGAATATATGTTGTATAAATCCCAACGTCAACCGCTGGGCAGTGGCCAGCCAGGCATGGTCACCTCACCTGGTCGGAGGATCCTCCCTTTGTGTCGGAGGGACATGTGACTCGTTCCCTCCACATACCACTCCGGCTTGACGGGTTGGATGGACGGTTCGTTGAAAGATTTCCTTCTCTTTACGGCAATTTTGTCTTACACAGCATCAATGCCATGTTGTTGTCAGTCATCTTAGACGACACTCGATATGACTAAGAATGATGACACTCGTGATGTATTTTTAATCTGTCACCACAGGGACAATTTATACTTTATAATTAACAAAGTTTTGCAGCTAATCTCTCAAGATAGTTTAAGATAAAACGTCCTAGTTTGTTGAACTGCATGATACTGTTTATGGTTATAAGTTTATATTTAATTATTTTTATATATAACTAAACATTTAAACTAAAGTAATTTTTTCATTATACAACATTTATATTTGATTACATATTAAAAGTTGAAACGGTTTACCTTATTACCTTTTTCTTTTGGGGTATATTTATAAAAATCTTCAGAGAGAAGAATGATTTCTAAAAGCGTCATTCTGAGGATTGAATTGAAGTGAATTGTTAATTAGAAGTGATATCCACACATTACAACCAATTTACACAATTTTACCCATTGGGATAACATATATTGTGAGTATTTATATCAAATGCAATATACACCTTTTATTTCCATTTTAAAAACTGTTATTTAACTGCCTCGATGGCGTAGCGGTGGCGTATGCGACTGCTGTTCTTGAGGTCTCAGGTT
This sequence comes from Hyphantria cunea, assembly GCA_003709505.1. NCBI lineage: Eukaryota > Metazoa > Arthropoda > Insecta > Lepidoptera > Erebidae > Hyphantria > Hyphantria cunea. The sequence continues at coordinate 459,707 of PKRV01001350.1, forward strand.
TGATTCCCGGGTCGGATCAAATGTTTGTATGATCTACAAATATTTATTTCGGATTTTGGATGTTTTCTATATAATATTATACAAGTATATGTATTCATATCAGTTGTACCCATCACATAAGTACTGCTTAATTTGGGAGTAAATGGCGTTGTGTATTAGATGTCCGAAATATTTATTTACTTATTTTATATATAAAAAATATTTATGAGTATTCTTATGTAGTTTCATAATAAATATAAATATAATTACATTTGTAGATGTTTATGTCTGTGTATCACAATGTTCTGTGTGTGTATGTTATAATGTTATCTGTGTTCTAATTATCTTCATGTTGCAGGTACCAAGTAGAAGAATTCCACAAAAATATCGAGAGTTTTACTGTCGCAAAGCAAAAGTGTGTCCTTATGGGGGTAATAAAGTATGCGGTTGGGATGAACAGCAACCATTCCTAGCAGTGTTTGATGACGTATGTACAATGTACAGAGCGAACTGTAGGGGTGTCGGCGGTTAGTATATACTCTAACATTAATACATTTTGAAGTGTAGTTTAGAAGTATTAACCATCGAATTTTAAAGGTTGATAGTAACAGCGTTAACTGCAGAAACTCTCTTTGAATTAAAGTTCCAAGTGATAAAGAATCAAAAATTATTGAAACCAGTTACAAAAATCAGACTAGTATTTGTTAAGAAATACCTAAAAGGACATAGATATAAATGAAGCCGATACATATTTGATGGGCATGTTGGTCGATCATTTGTTTTGTGTCTGGCTGTAATTTATCTAAGATATTAATGTATTTCAAAATATATAAATATGTTATTGTATATGTACAAATATGTTTATTGGCAGTCTGATTGACATATTACAAGTTTTGCCTAGTCTAGGATCAAACATGTACACAAATATTACCGATATTTGTGTTTTATATGAAACCAAGAGTATATTATATAACCTAAGTATTGTTCCAGTGTTCTTTGAAGTTAATATGATAGTGTGCGATACAAAATTGAGCTATGAAAAAGAGCATATTAATGAAACATTTGAGTTCATACACCTTCGACCCACAGTGACGGAACCAGCCAGCACATGGTACCCAACAAAATCAACCCCCAAACCTGGCCTAATAATGCGAATACAGAGAATGAAACTTGTTGAGACTGAATAAATGGTTTATTTTTACGAATATTTATTTTTATTTAAATCAATGCAATCACAATTCTCAAGAAGTACTTAATAATAGTAGGTCATTTCGAATGTCTTATTTTATTATCCAATTACGGCAAACCGAAAAATAAGTGCACCTAAACTACGGAACTGATTTTAATGAATGAGGTGTTTATAGATTGGCAGAGTGCAAGGGTTTCATAGGCCATATATTTGACTTCTGAACCATCGTACTACTAACTTATATGACCAGTGCCATGGGAAATATTTTTCCCTTCAGCATTTCTATTTACCAACTTCTATCAGTTGTGATAAGGGTGATTTTATTATACATCATACATCTTCATTTTCTTATAATATATAATTATCTTCTATACTTCACTTCACATTATAATAATTATAATTCACTATTTACTATGGTTAAGTAACTAATTAAGTCAATAATTGTCAATAGACATTAGATAATCATTCTTCTTCTTCTTTTGATGATATGACAATCAGCCGGATCAGCTATTTCTGCCAATATCAAGTATTTCAAGTCTTCAATTCTAAGTCTTCAAGTCTTCAAGTCTTCGTCGTGATGGAATTAATGATAAAAAATATAAAAAATGTGGATGACATGAAATGGAGACCGTCTTTCGCAAAAACAAAAAACGATCCTCCACTATTTACTACGATTAAGTAACTAACTAAGTCAATAATTGTCAATTGACATTAGATAATCATTAATTGTCATTGCATTAATAGTTTTTCGTTCTCGGGTCCAGGCAGGTGACAGATTCTCAGAAAGATACTGCAAGAAGGCCAGGTTATGTATTCGCGGTGGTGACGTTGTTTGTGCAATTGATAAGACGCAACAAATTACTGCAATGTTTCCTGACAAATGTATCTACTACTCCGTGAACTGCGTCAAGCAAGGAAGTATGTATACTCTTGATATTTAATTTTATACATTATCACTAGTCAGAATTATAAGTTTTCAATTTTTTTTAAATAAAAGCCATAGAAAAAGAATATCAACAACCAAAGCTACTAATAAAATTATTTTCAAATGATATTACTATTTGTGTAATCAGTTTGAAAGGGAAACTGAAAAATTACGTGTGTCTTCTTTTTGTAGAGTACAAGATAATAGACGTAAATACTTGTAGTCCAAATATTACGTACAGTGCTGAAAGGATTAACGTAATGAATGCGTATCCGTTGCCGATGTTTATGACGTATCTTCCCTCAAGAATAACGAAGATGGCACAAGGGGAGAAACCTGATTTTTCCCTTTTACTGGCTACAGAAGCTATGGGGGCCAAAAGCCGTAAAAGGAAATCTTCCTTTTCGAAGCCCTAAATGGATGAATATTTCAGAGGATTTACCATAAATTTATAGCTTGTGACGTGGTTAAGATCGGAATTTAATTTAAAAATCGAATCCAACGTATTATTTACAATGTATTTTTAAATTTTGTAAAGTTTATTTATAAGGTCAATGCATATCCTGTGAGAGTATGACAGCGACTTCAAATAATTTGTTATTGATATTATTTTCACGAAATAGTTATGAGTGAAACGAATAGCAATAGCGAAATACGGCTGAAAAGGGTCACTGTTATAAAAAAAACTTGGAAAAATAATAACATTTAAAAGTAAAAGAATAGTATTTTTAGCCACGGAGGAGAAATGAACTTTGTATATTATATAGTACAGTTTAATTTTAAATGTTTATAAATTAGTTTAAAAATAAAAACGTTTGCATAAATAAATTTAAATGGGAAATTTGTATTTTGCATGCAAATAAGTTTTTTAATTAACAAACACTTAGAGAGAGAATGTCTCCCACACGCCGTCACTGAGAAATACTACTGTACTATTATAGTTATTTTATTTGAATACAAAAAAAGGCATATGTATATATACTATATACGACTACTCGCTAGAAGGATTCATAAAGCGGTTGTATCAAATGTTTCAATTAAATTTCTTGCCCTTTAAAGTGCTATTGTGCTGCGAATACCTTCTTTCTAGGGATAGGCCTGTGTTACCAGCGGACTATTAAAAGCTGTTAATGATGAGAGATACGGCAAAAATAAAAATTATAAGTCGATCCTAAATAAAACGAGCTCATTTGAGTAATGCAGTACCTTAAGCCCGCCATCTTTTGGTCAGCCTTTATATTAAATGTGCATATACAACGACGAAAATAGTCAACCTTCATGGACTTACCTCCGAACCAGTTTCTGTACTTAAGCGCGCTTAGTACCGCTCTTTGTTTCAAGATGGCAGTACTTGTATTACTTTTACAAATAACGATATAATTTTGTTATTGATCTGATGTAAACTTTTTATATGTCTAACGAATGGCGAAAACATTTTGGAAATCGTTGGAGGTGGGCCCTGAAAATTGTCAAATTTCTAAAAACTCGTATTTATGGATATAGGCTTGGTATATATGCATGGGCGCACCAGGTTGTGGGACAGGGGGGGGGGGGCAATCTGGTTTTGATAACAGATTAACTAAGCTCCGCGGTTTTCCCCGCTATTATTGTGGTAGCCGCGAATAACGCCGAAGGGCGAAGTTTGTATGAAAAGGTAGAGCTTATGATGTACTTTAGACTAAGTTACTCTTTACATCATTAGCTCTTTGCCGGTGAAAGTCACGTCAAAATCGGTCTAGCCATTTCACAGATTAGACAAAACTAATAGACAAACAAAAATTGTATAAAATGCGGTTATTTTAATATTACAAACAGACACACCAACTTTATAGATACAGAAAATCTATCTTATTGTAACATTAGAGGGTCTTCAGAAAACGGTTTCATTGATTTGAAACCGTCTGTGTTACCTATCTCTTTGGTGAAAGAATCGCCCATAGCGTTAACAAATTTTTATGTATCTTAACTGAGCGTACAGAGCCCATTTAATATATTCAAATTCAAATTCAAAATCATTTATTCAATTAACACACTAAGTGCAATTTATGATCGTTAAATTGAAACTACAGATAAAAATCATAGACCGACACAAATAGACGCCAGATATACTGTATTGTCAAGCTGAATTAGGTGAAAACACCAAAATTCACTACCTGCCTGGATCGATCCATAACTTCCAGTTTACAAAATGCGTAGAAACACATGCCCACTCTTTTTAAAAGTTATATTTTTAGGTACAATAGTATTAGTATTATATGAATTTAAAGTTAACTGTGTGTAAGCTGTTACCACCTGAATTTTGTTTTATAAAAATGCTTCAAAAGCTAACGTACTATTTTTTGATCATATGTCATCTTAACCACGTTTTTTTATGTCTGAGTGTGCTGAATTGTGATCTTTCAATTGTAGCAGTGGAATAAGGCATAGCCAGTACAATTAGTAGAGATGTCTTCACCTTCGGGTAAAATAATTCTGCTACTTGTAGTAATGATAGCGCATGCGACTGCTGTGCCTAGTCTCGTATTCAATTCCCGGATCGGACCTAATGTTTGTATGATCTGCAAATATCTGTTTCGGTGTTTGGGTGTTTTCTATGTATAATATGTATATATTTTCAAAAAAGTACATACATGTATTTTAAAATATTTATTGCAGTTTTCATATCATTATCAATGTAATACCCATAACACAAGCTCTGCTTAGCTTGGGAGTAGATGGCGTTGTGTGTTAGATGTCCGAAATATTTATTTAAAATATTGTATAACTTAAGAAACTTCTAGCTTTCTAATCGTAATGTCTTCACTCTTTTAAGAATATATTCTATCTAATAAATTAGTGGTAGTAAATTATTATGAGAAAATATTAAACAAGAATGTATAAATAACGGGAAAGCCGAACTTAAAAAGAAAGGAACCCTAACTAAGCCGACGTTTATTCTTAGCTGTATCATTTTAGTGGGCTAATTTTCTTCCGGTGCAAACCCTGTCATATCAGTGGCGTTATTATCATTTCGGTGGACATTTTAATCATTTCAGTAGAAACTTTTTATCAAAGTGAACTGAAAATATTCAACCATAAATATTTAAGTAAGTTTTAATGGTATTTGATGTCAGTTCACGCATATGTTACAAATAAGGTTAAATTTTAAATATAATCCAACCAAAATGATTAAAAAGTCTCTTATTGAAATTCACCTTTAAACGACTTTAAACTTTAGATATAAAATAAAACTTAGGTTAAAAATTCATACGTTCAAATATAGCTGAGTTAAAAGTAGTTAAAAGGTCTTGCATGACGAATCAAGATTCGTTAAAACACGAAACTTTAAACAAGACTGGACTGACAAATGATATGCATTTACCAATTTTGCCACTCAGATTACCATGTTCTGTGTATAATGAAATGATTGAAAATGCACAAGAATTTGCCGTCTTCCGTCCAACGGAACAAAACTGATTCTTAACTGGAAAAGAGGCCACTGACAGACTATGACTGGAATACCGAAGATTAATTGCCTAATTATGTATAGATCTGCTATTTAGTCGGCTTCAAATAAAAAGAGGTTTTCCCCAACAGTTTTTTTGATTGTATGTTAAGTTATATCTTGTGTATTATGATGAATAAATGTTCAAAGACAAAATTTAATTGTGATAAGTAGGTCGACGAAGAAAGCAATTGAACATGAATAAAGAGCTTTGAAGTCAATCATTTTTTTTTCTTTTATACACGGGCCTGCTAAAGCGAATATACTCTGTCTTATACTTTTATGAGACAATTTCATCACCACGTCGCCACCATGACCGGGAACAGCGGGACTACCGGGAACTTGGGGCCGTGGCTTCTGTTGCTTCCTCATGGAGGGGTTTGCCCATAATCACCACGCTGGGCAGGCGGGTTGGTGTTCGCAAGGCGTAACTTGTCGCACCGGTGACGCTGCTGCCCATCACTGGTCTATTGTAGTTAGTTACGCTTGTTGGGATGGTTATATCGCCATCGGTCGGTCGCCAGAGCCTCGTGTGTTATCCAACAAATGATGATAAATATATGTGATTAGTATGTATTAGACCTGCGACTCCTGCGGTTCGGCCCGCGTATATATGGGTAATCGCGGTGACCTTTTACTGATATAACCGTTTTATTTGCTAACCGATGTTAGATAGAGCAACACTAAATGTTAAGTAAAATTTACCATAATATGCACAAAACATTTCTATTACAAACATAGTTCAGTTAAGATGCAATATTGTTGGAAATCTCCTCGCGTAGTAACAGTAAAAAAGAGCTTCCTTACAATAAATTTTAATGCAATGTATTTTGTATTGTATTATAGTAATGCTTTGTTTTGATCATTATTGACAGTGAAAATAGTATGATATTTTTGCTCATTTCGTTTCTTCGTGTTTTTCTGACCAGATAGATCCATTAAAGTGTATATATTTTGGATTTTGTAATAGTAGATGTATATGTGCTTCAACCGATAATTTCTGCATATACGTGTCGACAGCTACATAACATTGTCCAATCGGCACAATAATGAAGGGATTATAAATCGGGTCGTTACCTGTGATAAAAGCGTGTGTACGATAATTGGAAGCGCTCGTCGTAGTGGTAGAAGCCTGGTGAACTAGCCCAATCCCACCTAAAGCGATAATTAACTCAAAATCAGTTACTTGTATTTATTTGGTGGTCAAGTGCCAGTATCGTTCACTACACGCGTACGTTACTACGCTTTCTAAAATCTGGTCAAACGATTATGGCAGATATCTATTGTCAGAAAAAGCAAACCATGAAAGAACTAGCTGCTAAGCAACCGAGGCTGGTCAATCGCTCTAGGCCACTGCTGCTTCAGGACAACGCTAGACCACACGCTGTACAACAGACGGCCGCTAAACTGGTGGAGCTGCAATTGGAATATCTGCGACATCCACCGTACTCCTTGGACCTTGGACTCCAATAGAATACCATATTTTCCAAAATCTGGTTACCTTCTTACAAGGAAAACAAATAATGTGCGACGTGGCAGTTCAGTAACTTTGATTAATTAAATATATTTTATAAAAAAAAACCCTTCTTTAATCCTCCCATACAAAACACCAATTTTATATGTAAGCACCTAATATAATTTGGCAATGCTAGATTTTCGGACTATCGTTACGTGTTTCAATAGATCAATGACAATATGTTTTCGATTAACCATTTGGTTTATTTACAAACATACGCTATATAATTATGGAGGACTGGGTCCCTCCAATGCAAAGGGAGGATCCTACGACCGGCGAGGAGATCACGGCTCGTCAGTTGATGTTGGAATGTTGTATTTAAGCTAATCGGCGCGAGAACTTCTATATCGCGATGCAGGATTGGTCGTTTCTGCGTATAGTACGTTAATCCGTCGTATGATGTATAATCCCTCACCACATGGGTTTTGTAGTATATAATGATAATGGTAAATTTAAATATTGTTTGCAAATACGTGTATGTTTATAAAGCTCAATATGATAAATATGAAGAATATACCAGCAGTTATATGAAAGTCGACGACTATCCAAAAACGTTACGTGATTTGCTATACAGCGTGCGTCTTTTGAAACTGTCATACTGCATACTATCAGATTAGATAACACGCCCACGTTTCACCTGTTGTTCCCACGACACATTGTTTTGTCCTACCCTCATTTATAAGGAAAACTTTTAGAAAAATACTTAAGAAACAAACATTTATCATGTCTATTAATCTACATTAAAATTTGCGGAGCATTAACTAATGAAAGTTAATGTGCCTTTGTCGTGGACGAATTCGGATAAAACAGGATGTAGTGAGTATTTTCTTTTCTATTTAGAGTTACAGTCTTATTTAAGACTTTTATACGTGGAAAAAAATGTAGGCATAATTATGCTAAAAACTACTGGTAAGGGACGACGACTGCACGTATGGCCTAGTGGTTTAAAGGGTCGGCACACCGCTTCCTACTTCACCAAGTGTTGTAGGTACAAATCCTACATGGGACAACTCACTTGTGTGTGTGATCTAAAAACTGTTGTATTGAGTTTGGGTTTTCGTTGTGTCCATTTCCTGTATGTTTGTAAATTCCTCTACGATACAGGATACATTTCTTATACAAGAATTGTATTTTTAAAAAGAAAGAAAAAAAGGTATCAATCTTTATACTTTTGCTTAGCAAAGATATGTAATGTAATTTTATAATTCTGGAGATATAACTGTTAGTTGGATTCTAACAATATATAGAGCTTTACATTTTATTATAATGAAAAATATCTCTAGTGATTAAAAAAACATATTATTTATTTTTTGTAAAATAATTTAATAATACGAATATCCTAGTATTTAAAATGTAGTGCAGTCTTTACAGGTACAACTAAAAATAGTGAAACCAAGTCGAATTATAAGATATTTTTTCGAGGAATAAAATTTAGGGTAGTGCTTATTAATGCAGAAGATATAATTTTCTTTTGGCCATCATTGTTTTATTTTAGAAACCTTATCCATGAATTAAAATCTCTCTCCCTTCGGCGTGTCGCTTGAGGTAACTATTACAAAGACACCGAAATCTTGTTTTCCTAACGGTATATCGATTTTATCGATAAACCGTTATCACACCCCTTTGTATTTTAATGTTTATCATTATCACTAAATTTAAACCGATTTAAATTCAGTTGCGTTTCATGGCACGTGTTGAGAAGTGCGTGCGTTTAAACAATTAGAATTGGAAAGGGTAAAAATGAATAATATTGTTTCACTAATTTCCAATTCAGGGTGTAAGCTTAAGTCGTGTATACGCGGTGAACACGTGGCAAATGACATGAAAATCGTGCGTGCGTATGAGTCGATAGAGATGATCCTAGCGTTAGAAAATGTCGATGGTTGAAACTGATGGTTCAGAATAAAGGTATTCAGATGTTAGAAAAGCTTTCCTCGTTCCATACATGGATAAGTGTGGCATTTCATATTATAAAAAGTTTAATACTTATTATTTGTAGATAGAAGGTAACATCATAAGATAAATAGTTTTAAAGCACTATTATTATAGACTGTTTAAAATATTGCTCGTTAAAGACACTGCTGTTTAAACAGCACTAGGAAGGTCGATTAAAGGGAATTAAATTATCGGACCCCTTTATATTTGACTGATTTTATTTCTTCTTTAATCGGCTATAATTTTCGTGACCGTAATGCTTGTTTCTTGTAAAACATGTTTATGTGTCCGGTACGGGTCTGGCACATTAAATGCTGATATTCGAGTTCTGAAGATTTATTTAAATACAACAATTAAAGTTAAACTTACCATATTGGTCAAATTAAAATAGCCTGTTCAAATTCACCCTCTTTATATTCCACTACATTCTTAAAACCAATAATTTTCTTTTTAATTGTTTACTCGATACTTTCTGCGAATCGTTACATCACTATCATAAAGCTGTCGAGTCGTGCACTACCCTGTCGATTGTTTTCAATATCGGCTCCATTTCGATTAACACGAATATAGCAATCGTCTTCTTTGATGGTAATCTACTTTGTATGCATCTAGTATGTTGAAGTGAAGCAAGGGGCTGCATTTTTGCGCCCTCATTATAATAATTATTATCATTTTGCTTGACTTTTTGACCGCTAATGTGTTGTAAGGATTTAGGAGAGCGCGTGTGATGCTTATTTTATGGTTAACAGAGACTTAAACTGTATTGTTTTACTGTGTATTACGGTGTAATTTATTTTCAAAATAAATTTGTAGCCTCTATGTAACGTTTGTTATCTAAAAAATATTTTCTGCACGAAGCGAGTCCGCCAGCATATAGATTTTCTTATTTGCTTACTGTCAAGTTTAAATTTTGACCACCTGATATTGTGAGTACTCCTTTTCTTTTTTCAATTCCACAACCTTTCTGCCTGCTAAACTTTTTTTTATGTATGGGCCTTCTAAATTGACTCTGCTCTTCCTGATGGTAAGCATGTGCAGAGTCCAAGAGTGGTGGTCATACTCATTGTGAATACAGACAATGCGACAATGCAGCATGGTGTGCCATGACGGCCTAGTGATGCTTCTGTATCTTGTTTGTGTTTGTGCTTTCGGTCTCACACTCACCAACGAAACACGACAGCACAGACGCTGTTATTTTATGTTGATCTCCTGAGCGAGGGTAGTACCGCCCCGGTCGAGCTAGCCTAACCATGCTGAGATCAGCGTGACTCTACTACCTATAAATTTATATAGTTACACTCCCCCCTTTTCAAAGTTCTGTTCATGTTTTATTTAATGGAATATGGGAAACCTAATTCGTCATCAGCACAATCGGTTGAACACGGACTGTTTCTTCAAAAACTATCAGAAAATATAACAATACGTTACCGAGAGGACTAAAAGTATTGTATTTTGCAAATTAAACTTATGTTTCTATATACATTACAATACATGAAATTAATGTTTTAAGGTCTCTATTACATGTACTTCGTTGTACTATTATTATCCTGTTTAGTCCGGGCTATGTGTTCTCTTACATTGCTCAAATACCAAATCAGGTAAATATTATTTGCAAAATGTCTATTAAAACTTATACGTATAAAAATATTACAAGTACGTTAAGAATAAAAATCATCTTTATAGTTATGACATAACCTGTTATGAAGAAATACTAGGCAATAAATCAATACCAATTTCCTTCCATGGACACTACTTCTTCCAATAATTTAATGAATAGAAAGCCGACACATTCAACAAAATGAATCTTTATTTAATATATACATATTGACAATTGAACGTGTGATGTAATCCGTTCGCGTTGTTATTTTCCTTTTTAAACGGAATCCAGGATGTGTAAGGTATATTTGCATGAATATTTATCATAGATATTGCCGGTTCCTCGTAAACGCCACTTTAATACATTTTTATCTAACACGTTTGAGTTATGCTGTTGCGAACAATAAGGAACTTTTATTAGAAAGCTTGTGGGTAAGGTAAGCTTCAATTAGGATATAAAAGATATAATTTAGATAAGTAAGAAGGATGCATACATACATTTGTTGTGTCATAAAACTACTTTATTTTTGTAACATAATTAAAACAAAACAAGGAAGGAAAAACCGCCAAAGAAAATAGTATTTACTGCTCCTCTGATTCTTGCCCTTTTCTTTCCCTGCCCTGCAATGATAATACGAAACAAGTATTTATTTAAAAAGTTTTTTAAAAAAACAGCTTTTATAACTTGTTAACAAAAAAATAACTTTAACATATTGAGTGCATTGTTCAGAAATATGTACGACGCCATTTTGTTATGACCGCCAATTCAGAGTGATAACAGTATCGACTATATATAATTGCATTGTCATCAGAACTAAATGTACATTTCAAATTTCAGCTCAATCGGAAACCGGGGAGTGGATCAAATTTAATTTGTAAGATTTGATTACAGACAAACATCGGAACAGGAAAAACTAAATAAAAGCTTCTAAAAATAATAAAAGCTTGTAAAAACAAATAAATATTAAACTGTTATACACAAGGATTTAACTATTTGTTAAACTATGAGTTTTTATCTCTTTTCTTCTCTTCTCAAAATTTTTGAAGTTAGTTCATAATATAATATAATATAATATATTGTAATTTAATTGCTAAAATTCTGCTGTCTAATGAAAACGAAATATATGTTTCTTAAATAAATGCAAAGAAAAGAGACATTTATGAATCTAATTCGTTTAACACCTTTTAATACTCATGAGCTTGCCCATTATTAAGTATTACTTAACAGAATTTAAGGTGTGGAGTTTAAAACAATGCACTATAAACAGCACCTCCAAACTAGTTATACGGAAGATAATTAAGCCTAATCTTGCTTACCTTTAGGATAGTTTGTTTACTAACAAGTAAAATTCGAACCACATTTTTTATTCAGTCATATAATAATGTTGGTTTTCAGAACAGAGCATTACTTTTTTAATACAGCTGGTGCTCTTAGTATAAGCATTGCATTTGAATCAAGCAAGACTTTAAAATGTTAAGAAAAAACTAATTATAAGGACTGCAAAGTCTGATATTGAACCTCTTCTAGTATTAAACCTCTGCTAAAACCTGTAAGACGAAGTTTACCAGCCAATAGAAGTTCAGGGTTTAGAACTGGCATGATACTTCAGTGTTTATTACATTTTTAAGTATTATAGTTAAGTTATTAACTAATATTATTGCTTACCCGATAACACTCGAGGCTGTGGTGTCAATGTTGGGTAGATAAGATTTATGTAGGTAGCGTAAAATACGTTTGTTGTAACATTGAATATAAAAATTATGTGTTTGTAACTCAATAGCTAACGTCTGTACCTTAATATTATAAATATTTTATAATTAGAATAAAATAACTTTAATGTTCGAGACCGAACCTATCTCGATCGAAAGTGGAATTAGTTAATTTTTCTTCTGGAGATGGAATGATCTTTAAAATATTATCGTCTAAAAGTAGCATGTTAAGAAGATATTTGACATTTATATTAAAGCACGTTACCCATATCTTTAGATGAAATACCGACTGATTAGAGCGACAGCAGGGAAAGATAGAGGGAACCAGATTCTACGGAATGATTCCAGTGTGATAAGGGGAATTTATGCAATGTTAAAAACTCAGCGTGACCACTACTGTTCTGCAGCTTTATGTTAAAACTAAATGTATTACTTCAGATTGGTACCAATTCTATATATTTAGTTTATTCTAAAACTTGCTGTATTAAAACGAAGTCAGAAGCTACTGTTTTTTATTTCGTTGATAAACATTGTTGCAACCGCAAACGATGAGAAATATATTAATATTTGGAAAACGTACGAATCATATAAAGTATTCAATGTCTCAAGCGATTAGAATTCGAGTAATATGTTTGTGAAATGGACTTTTGAGTGCATACAAATCTGTTATTTGTCCTCCAAATAACAATTTGACGATATACATCGATTGGTGACAGTTTTATAAGAAAGACGCGACTGGTTGGCAAAGGAACAACGGTCGTTAACTTCTTTTCAAAACAATTTATCGACAGTAATAAAGATATCATAATAAATCTGTCACAAATAAAAATATTCAAATTGAAATGGGAAAAGAAAGAATAAATCTAACTTTGAACTTCAGATTTGTGCAGATTTTTTGATTTTTCAATGCAATTACTTATTAAATTTGGATTGTATACTTACACTTAAATTTAATTTGATTGTAAGATTATTTACTACCTATATATGGTGTTCATTCGGTGCATTAGCGGACATAATGCTCTCTACAATTCCACCAATAGATAATGCTGAGAAAATGATAAGTAGCTTAATTTTCAGTATTTTAAATTTAAAATAAAGTTCTAAAAGTATGCTAAATCTAATGTCAAATCTGTTCACATACATAATTGCATATAAATGCAACATACATGATAATCATAACTATGTATGGTATGGTCGAACGATTGACTTGTTTGTGTGTGTGATTTGAACGAGACTTGACTTGTTTGTGTGTACTTATATTAAAATACCTTAATAGGTACATTTTGAATACGTTAAAGAAATGAATACACTGATTAAAGGCATGGCTTGGAGTACTTATATCAGGTTATTCATTACAGATAGTCATTTTCGTATCCAAATAGCATAATCTTGAAAAAAGGAAATTTTTATCATGCTTGCAAAGATATTAAACACTAAGGCACAAATAATCATTTGTGACCTCGTGATCTTATACTCTCCTTTTCTTAAAACTTGTAACTTAAGTTTCATGTGAGTAACCATAATGTTCAGCCAATATAATGTTAGCTTCAATCAATCAATCAACCACCCATAATGTCCCACAGCTGGGCTCGGGTCTCTTCTCAGGAGAGATTAAGGCCAGAAGTACGGGTCTTGGACTGGCAAGACACCGTTGTGGCCAGGTAATCTTGGCGTTTTATGTATTCAAGCCGCCTAAAGGCCTCCAACTAAGCTTCACGACTGTTATTCTATGATAACAACAGGGACCAGACCGAATTACGGAGACACTTATGGTAATATACCAAGAGCAGTCACCCCTTCAGGTACTGACCACGCCGTCATTGCTTACCCTCGGTGATTGTCTCTAATCTCCGAGTGCAATTTGGCTATTAGCGCTTCTTATGTATATATGAATATAATAGTAGCTTATTTTTGTGAGAAATATATTACAAAAAATCAATGACTAAAAAGTAGTTGCACAAACTCTTACGATGAATCCCTTAGATTCATATTCACTTAAGCATGTATTATAAGAACTGCAGCATCATTTTTATCTAAAACTTTGTGATTTAATCATGAAAGTATCTAAATTTGTATGAGGGCTAGAGACTGTCTTGGCACGATGCCGGGCTACAGTTTACGTGCATAAATGGTGAATTAATTTTTACTGAAATGTTTTGAAAAATATTACTGCTAAGATTTATTTCTTTTTGTAATGAATTATGAAAATTTTCATGTGGAGTTTAGTTTCAAATATTAAGTTTCGTGTTATCACAATTAAAATAAGCAGTGAAACTCATTGTCACGTCATTTAAAATCAAGAATTGTGCAAAAACAACCCATAATTTAGATGACAGTGTAACTATAAATAATAATAAATATGTTCAGACATTTTAACACACAACGCCATCTAGTCCCAAACTAAGCAAAGCTTGTACTACGGGTACTAGATAAGTGGTAATAATACTTATATACTTTTTTTTTGTAAATACATACATATTATACATAGAAAATACCCAAACTCCGAAACAAATATTTGCAGATCATATAAACATTTGGTCCGACTGAGGAATCGAACCCGAGACCTCTAGCACAGCAGTAGCATTCGCTACCACTGAGCCACAGAGGCAGTCGCAACTCATGAATTACACTGTCTTTCTCTCTTATTCTTCTATACCTTTAGAAAACAATAGTAATTAAAACTATGTTCTAAGTGGCTTACTCGAAATTATTAAAGAACAATTGTCAAGAAATCAAAAATTTCAGCACCGGTTCATTCTACAGGGTTAATCATTTATCAAGTTCGTATAGAATTTTAGACATCGTTTGGAGTTCAAATCTTGTGGGTCTTTAACGTCCAGTTTTCTTCGACACCAGTATAATTTGAACGTCATTATTTTAAAAGTGTACGATGGTATTAAAAAATTGACCACTATAATATTAATTAGCCGTTTTAACATAATTTTCAATGCAATAAAAATGGGCTTATACAGTACTTCTGAATATGTACAAGGGTAAAAGGTATGGTTTCGTTGTCGTATTAAATAAACTGGCGGCTTTCGCGGCGTTGTGCACTTTTTTGTGATGGCTAAAAAATGTTAAGCTCGCGTCAGGACACGTGGCCTAATCGAAAATTCGTAACATTTTTAAAAATGTTAAACTCTCGTCAGGACACGTGACCTGGTCGAAAATTCGTAAGACGGAGGGAGAGTAGACTATAAATTGTTATGTTTGTGTACGTTAGCGCAATAAATGAATATAGTATTTTACCACATAAATCATAGTAATTTTAGACTGATAATTAAAGCAATTCGTGCAAAATTATTCCCTAACCATTCTGAAGTTTCAGAAATGCACAACGTTAATATTCAAGTTTTCAGTTCTGCCGGCGCTCCCGGAGTGCAACCCGTGCATCTCTAAGACGAAATAGCGGGGAACAATGAAGGTAGCCTTGACATCTTTGAGACACGAACCATATTTAATTAGAAAAATCAGCCCGCCTTATCACTTAAAAAAGAAATGGTTATATTAAGCGAATTCAATTTATTGGGTATCTCATTAAAAATTGTGTTTAAGGTAGTGTATGCGGAAAGGTAACCTAACCTATATAATCTCTATAACCGTTATACCTTATTTGGTACCTGTTCTAATTACCCTAATAAATAAATAAACATATGAGAATCAGATGAATCTGAATTATAAGACATTGAATATTAAAATTTGCGAATACCAAACTGAGTAACGAGTAGTTCAAAATTCAAATCACAAGTACATTATTGACTGCTTCAAACTTCGCAACAGCAATTGTCCTCAACCCCCACGTAGGTTGTTTACGACCCGTTTAAATAAATTACCCAGTGGGGAACTCATTTCCCACGGCTGGTGTGATCGGAAAACCTTATTAAGGTATAATTTATTAATTTGTTTTCCGCTAACGAGTCCGCTAATGCGAACCGGTGTGCCTCCCTCGCATGCGATGTTTTATGCAGTAATGAAGTATTTAATTATTGAGCATCGGATATTGGCTGAAATATTTAAACAATTTAACTGTATATTGTGAATTAAGGTAATTTCGTATTTGTTATTTAATTAAAACTAACTTATATCGATTTTCATCCAAGAGAGGAGATCAGGCTGTTCTTTTTATGATGTTTGTTTAGGATAGAAAACTCCTTCGTGTCCGTTTCTTCAGGGACGTTATTGTGTTGATGCGGGAGCTGGAGAAATATGGTGCGTCCTTTAAATCCCTGCGACGTTCTTAGGTGTACTACTCTAGGGAGGACCCAGATGACTCTCGGGATAATCCGGATTAGTCTGTACCTTGTATTATGTTTTATAGATTTTGGTAAAACTTACGGTCCTGTCTAAGTTATAAGAATTCAGGAAAATGTTAATTTATTCATTTCTACACTCTTCCGTAAAGTATGTAACATTTTGTTATTTTAAATTAATTGACTGACTTACTTATTTTCAAATCTCAATTTCTATAACGCTACACCTAGTCGCTATAATCGTAAGCATGCTACGAAGCAATTTACATTTAAAAAAATAACAACAACCCATAATGTCCCACTGCTGGGCTCGGGTCTCCTCTCAGGAGAGGGTTAAGGCCATACGTCCCCACGCTGGCCAAGTGCGGGTTGGGGACTGGCAAGAATACGTTGTGGCTACGTAAATCTTGCCGTTGGATGTTTTTAAGCTGCCCGAAGGCCTCCAACTAAGCTTCACGACTGTTATCGTATGATAACAACCGGGACCGACTGCTTAACGTGACCTCCGAATCACGGAGACGCTCATGGTAACATGCCACCAGCGGTCACCCATCCAGGTACTGACCGCGCCATCGTTGCTTACCCTCGATGATTGTTTCTAATCACCGAGTGCAACTGGGCTATGAGCGGGCTATTTACATTTGAGCTATTATTACTTTTCATTTATTCTACCTTTTGATTAAAGTATATTCAGAAATATTCAAATCTCTGTTGGATTGTCGGGAGCTCAGCTACACTTTCGTAAAAAGTGATTTTAGCCAACTACCCGCAGTAGTTGGTTTGGTTAACGTATCAAAATTGAATAGTGATCTATACATACAAATAAATAAAATTGGAATGTCTGTTTGTAATATTAAAATAAACGCTTTTTATTTATGCATATGCATGTGTGCGATACATATACCACAATATTATTTTTATCAATTTTTGTTCCTACTAATCTCTGGAGAGGCTGGACCAATTTTGAAAGGTTTTTCAATGGCAGCTATATAGGAGTAACTTAGGCTACTTTTTTGACTAGCTTTATCCCGCGGCGTTACCCGCTATTGTTTTTATACCGCGGGTAACACCGCGGGGTTCTGCTAATTGTAAATATTATTTATATCTCGCATACAACGTGTACGCATTATTTCATTCCTAACTATGCAATTATACCATCCACTTTAAGACGCATTAGCCATTTATTATTAATTCTATAAATGAACATATTGAGCACATCTTGATATTCAAGATATCATAACATAACTCGGTTCAAGAATAGAAGACCGAGATCATTTATTACCATCAACATGTTGTTACATGTAATAGAACGAAACATTTTATTGCGCTGTTTGATTTCACATTAATATAAAGTACTTTTCTATTTAATAAACAATAGGTGGCCTGACTTTTGTACCTCGTTATAGCGCGTATTCGCTTAGTATCACGTATATATCCTAGACATCAATAATTCATAGAGTTGCAGTCAGACAGGCTTGAAATAACAATGGATCAAAGTTTTACTAGAGCTTTATGTACAGAGCGTTAAGTAGGAAGCGGTTTGAGTGTAAAACTGATTTTGTTCCTGCTTCGTGGGTCTTTTTTGCTTTACTAATCATTTTTATCAAAAAAAAACTCTATGTTAATATTCAAAAAATAAATATTCCAAATTATTCTCAAGGTAGTAGAGCCACGCTGATTTCAGCACGAACGAGCCGGTACTACCCTCGCACAGAACCGTAAAAGGCCAGCGTACTGTCATGTTTCGTTGGCGAGTGCGAGACCGAAGGCTTATTGTAATGTCTGCATTTGCAATGAGATCAACCACTCTTGAATTCTGTTTATGCTTTCCAACAGGAAGAGTGGAGTCATCTTGGCATGGTCGTACATAAAAAAATCCTTTATGATATTCAAACTATGAATTCAAATAATTAAGTTCAGTTTTTTAAAATTTCAAACAATTTTCGGCTGAAAAATGCCTTCTTTAAACGAATAGAATATAGTAAGCCATTTGTACCTTGTTGGGATCTATTTTATCTTTTACGTTACGTTAGTAATATATTTCTACCTAGTTTGAGATCAAACTATCGTATGTAAAATACATGAAATTATTATGACTATTAGTATTTTTTTATGGTATAGGTGGCAAACAAGCAGACGAATTGCCTGATGGTAAGCGATTACCGTCGCCCATGGACTCCCGTAACACCAGAGGCATAACAAGTGCGTTGCCGGCCTTGGGGGATGGGAAGGGGGATGAGGGGAAGGCTTGGATTATGGGCCTCCGGTATCTTCACTCAGTCGGTGAAACACAGCCCAGGCGCTGTTTCACACCGGTTTTCTTTGAGGCCGTGGTATCACTCCGGTCGAGCCAGCCCATACATGCCGAAGCGTGGCTCTCCCACTGGTAGTTTCCAATATTGTTATTATTTTTTTATTTCGATTACTAATGTCTTAAAAGTTTATAACTTACACCACACCAGATCAGGCTTACTTTTTACCTGATTGACAGCCAAAGCGCCGCCAGTATATTAAGACCTTCCTTGCTTTTTAATCCTCAAATAACACTCACGGTCTTTGCCACCTTGAAGGTTCATTTTACATCAGTCATTTGCTAAGCGTATTACATCTATTAAGAAGTTCGAAGCTTGTACTTCCAATGTAAATCGCACGCATTAGACATTTAAATATAATTCGTTGCAACTTATGCAAGTACAGTTGAAGCGGTTAATGGGTGGCATTACGTACAACGCACACTGTCGACATATCTACGTTTTAATTTAAAACGCGTGTAGTGTTGCATTAGATTTCGTAGAAGGAAGTTCTAGCTATCGGCTAGAATGTAAGAACATACTGCAGCTGGTTCGCTTGTTACGTTGTTGACGAATAAATAAACATAATTATTTAACGCCCTAAAGTGCGCTAAACTTACGATTTAACTGGTTACTTGGTAATTATTGTAATAGTTATTTTCTGGTAACGATTTCTAATACTCTTATTGCAGGTTTGGTACGAATAATTGTTCTTGTATAATTGATAAATATAATAAACAAATGTTTTAATAAAGCGTGAATGTTAACACTATGTACTTCTATCTACCTTTAATTATTATTGTAAATGTAAAAGACTTTTCTGTTACTTATTCAGCATAAAAGAATTCAAGAAGTTCTATACTTATCGTCAAAGGTACAGAAACCTTCATTATGAAAGTGATTTTCGGGGGTAATGATGAACTGTATTGATTAATAACACCACCGAAGCGAGAAAAGCCGCTGTCAAAATCTGTATCAATAAAAGTTAATAGTAGGTATGCAATATCTGGTTTAGTATAGACTAACCCGTCTTCTGGGAGGGATCCGGATGGCGTAAGAAAGCGGTTCCCGGATCTCTCCCGTCTCAGGCGCAGAGTGGCACACCGTGTGGTTTTTGTCGGTTTGATTCCGACACACCGCCCCGCCCCGGTGAGGTGAAGGCACGAGGGGGTTTCCAAACGTAAAAAAAAAGACTAACCCGTCTGACTAGGCTGGTATAATGTGCCTTTCTTTGTCCAGTAGTACTGTTAAAGTCGGTTGATGAAATATACATACTGGCAGTTAAGATAATTATCCCTAAACATACGTATATCCCTAAGCTAAATTGTTTAGCGATATACGAATATACATACGTCGTATGTACGAGTATAAGAACATTGTAGATAACCCGTTAATTAGCAAAATATATTAATCTATTTATCACTAGCTACTCAGGAACATATTTTTTTGGATGAGCTGTCCATTGTGTCATTGTGTGTCCAATGAGTAGGTTATTATTTTCTATAAATAAATAAATGGCATTTGGCGTTTCAGAAATCTAAATCTGACTGACTAAGATTTTTGGTTTAGATTTTAGAAATGCATATTAATATCACCGTTGATGTCTCATCCTAACATCTTGGAGTAAATTCTATTAAACAAGCGGTGACCAGGTACACTTTTTTTTTGTTAGGACTAGTTGGGCCCACACGGCCACTACTATAACTGCTGTTTATCAGGATCAACGGCGATGGCCCACGAACACACCGAGTTATGACTCTCGGGAAGTTCCAGCAAAAACTGAACTGTCTTGGAACCAGTAGCGAAATATATCTGAAGAAATCTGGAGGAGTTGAAAATATAATAAGTCCATTCCGCTCCTTAGCAAATGGGGCACAAAATTAAGTTAAAATAGGCAAACAAAACCGGGCAGCACCACGGATAAAATGTTATGGGTCCCAAGTGAGCTATATTTCATTACTATAGTATGTGTGGTAGAATCGCCTTAATGCACGGAAATACACATTAGCTTATTATAAGCAAATGTCAAAAAGCTACAAGAAGGATTTAAAGTAAAACTACGGTTTATTGTAACTTAGTATTTCTTTATTTTGCCTTTTTTTCAATACTATACACTTACACTGAACATTATATTTACATAAATGCCACTTTAAAAAAGATATTTACATGAAATACAACTAATATAACTATTCCTTTGGAATGCACAAATATTTGGACGGAACCGTATTCCAATACTTATCTTAGCACAAAGTCATAATATCTTAAAAGTATTTAATACTAAAAACTTATATAAATAAATTTGAGCTAAACATAAAAGACATCTAGTAACAATTTAAATGCGTAGAATAGGAAAAAAATCTAAATCTATTTCAGTTTCGTAATTCTTTCGTGATCACTCGCTTCATTTAAGAAAATCTCATTAAATCGACAACTCGACATCTTTCAATACGAGTAGACTGAAATTTAACTGAATTTTGACCTTCTCATTCTTCTATGGTCAAAAATGGCAAAAAATAATACAACTGTCGGTGAAAAATCACTTGTCGATTTTTCTTCACGATTTAAAATCGAATAAAGAGTTGTTGATACCTAAGCGTCCACACCTTATTTCGTTAAAAAAAGTATTGCAACGATTGCTATTACTACACTTTTTATAACCACTGTACAGTATTGAATACGGGTATTTTTTTACTTTTATTTTGCCAAAAATCAACTTTTAAACGTAAGTGTAATTGATTGCGCGTTCAGAACTGATTTTAAATTAATTGAATTCTTTCAATTCTAATTATACTAATTAATAGGAATAGAAAAGATAACGAATAAAATGTTTCATAAAATGAAAAAAGTACGAGATAGTAAACTACCTACTTAGTGTGCCAATGTGAAATCAAATTATTGATACTATATTTTAAATCTATTTCAACAAAAGAAAATTGATGACAATAAACAATAAAAACGGTTTCATACATGTAAAGTATGTAATGTAATTTCAAAAGAGAAAATATTTATATTTTATTATTTATTACATACTCAATCAAACAAATTAAAATTATTGCAACTACGTGAGCCTCATTTTCTTAGTGTCTTCTTCCAACGCTTTCGCTAACGAGAGCTCTATCAGTTAGCTCCTATTGGAGAATTTGAAGGTTTTGATTGCCTACAAATCAATAATTAAAAATTCCAACTTTATTATGAAGTAACAAGTTCAAGATTAAAACTCTGATCCCCATCTTAATACTGTTAGAACAACTTTTTAAGTCGCATTAAAATATTTTTTTACATATTTTAGTTTACATAAACTAAAAGTCTTAAGTAACCATTGCTCTTTCAGGTGGTATTGGTACCATGTGGTTGTATGTGAACCGTTGGGAATAATCTGGTATTTTAAGGGTAGTATCCGACCATGGTGGACTGGGGTTCCATCGATCCATGCCGTCGGTTTCTTCTAAAGTGAGCGGTGCTGGAGCTAGACGCATTCGTTTAGCGCTAGGGTATTCCATACCTGTAGGAGGAAAAATAATATTAATAGATGGATTTTAAAGTTATTGCTTAGCTTATATAAAAGGATATTAAAGGATAGCCGTGTGCTTTGTTTTGTACTGACGAAAACATTTAATTTGGTTTTACGCAGTAATTTTTCATTCTTCAAAATAAGTATGCAGCGGCAAAAACAAGTTATAAGATCTTTATATAACCTACATTACACAAATAAACAGCTTGAGTTCAAGCTATTCTTTCGTATATAGTCCATCCACATTTTAACAACTATTAATATTTGACTGAAATAAACTATATTCCTCACTCCTGCGCGCGGGAACATGGACTAAAATTACTGAATAGATATTGTTACAAATCTTGGAGAGAATATTTTGGTAACAGATCAACTGAGAAGGGTATCTGGTATGATAAAGCGATATCCTCATAATTGTGGCTAACTCCCAAAATAAAGATTAAAACAAAAAGTTACTGAACAGAAATATTAAACCACACATGATAAAAGTCAATAAATTCATACATCCCTAAAGCAAACAATTATTTTTTACTTTAATTAATTTATTTATTGTGTTGTTACATGGCTATTTAACAGTTCTATAATGACATGATCAAAATTACCTTCAATGGCAGTACTCGTGCAAGGCTCTTGGACGTGGTAATTAATTCGAGGATACTGTTCGTAGTACTCCCTCTTCCCGTGATGAGGGTACATGTACATATTGCTGTTAACCACTATGTCAGGAGAAGGATCGTAGTGATGTGGTGATCTGAGGACAATTAAATATAATTAATTGAATTAACCTATGAATTTATATCTATACTGATAAATTGAGTTAGAAGTTCAGGAGCTTTTGACTTTAACTATCAAATACTTGGATGACCGAGCCTTGTATTTTATTTGGTAGCTTTTCGAGAAATGAATCCTAGCTATACCCATGAATCCCCCTGCATACAATGAAAGAAATGCCGAACATATGCCCATATGTGCTCAAGCATGGTTCCACCATAACAACGATCTCAGTTAAGGCCGCAAATAAAAATATGAAGGCCAGCTTTACCAGTTTCAGATGGTTATGGATAGTAAAACTGCCGTATAACACTATTTTACAGATAAAGTCCATCATTAAGATAAGATAAGTTGTTGATTAATATATTTGACATATATTTCACTATCCAAGATTCGTGAAATCGAAATCTGTAGATAATTAACATGGGTATCTTAGGGACTTTGTCAGCTCATAATAAAACTAACCCTTTATGTTCTACGAAGGTGTATTGATTTACATACTATATTGTATACATTAGTGTATGAATTGTTTTTTAATTACAATTAATTTTTTTGTAGTATTGTATTGTAATATGGATACGAGGAAGATAATAACCGAACGTTATTAAGTTAGTAGAAACTAATTAAACAATTATCTTACATAAATAATGAAATCTGTACCTACAGGTTAAAAAATCAACTCTAGGAACTAATATCCTTTAGATAGCAAAAAATATCGATTTACATGCACAGCGTTCGTAAATGTATTGGCTAAAGTCATTTTAATTTAAGTACCTATAAATATTCTATCAGTAACAAGTAATAATTTTCATAGTAAACATTATGCGTCAAAACCAATATTGTAATACATCAAATAACAAGCTATCATACGAAGATTCATAACCCTTTTCAACTCAGCCTTTTTATATTTGGTTAATTTTGACCAACAAGTAATTGCAGCTAAAAGAATCAGATACAGATGAATTTCAACTTTAGTACACAAAATTTAGAGGTTATCTGTTTTTGAAGTGATGGTAGAATACTGTTTGTAATAGCGACTTTACAATAAATATGGTAATGAAAGGTGTCAAATTACGCGGACTGATGGACAGACGGACGAATGGACGAGGTGATGATTTTCTTATTTATAATATTCCTTGGTTGTGTCATGACGGATACAAATTGTACGTCTCGGCCTTGTTTTAAGTTTGTTTATTTTTAAATCATAATTGTGTTAAGTTGACATTGTGTTTAAATATATTGCCATGTTTACAATACAATGTATATATTACATGTATTATATGTAATACAATTTGTTTAGTATTTGTCTAAAAAGCAGGTTTAGGTATGTAACTAAAACTGAATCCAAATCCGAATATGTTATGAATACACGTCGTTGCGGCGTCTACGTACTAAAAAACCATTGAGTCCTCTCAGAACCCCTAAATTGAGACTTGCTTGTTACTAGCGACCCTGTCCGGCTTTGCACATGTTATGAATTACACTTAAAAATCTGCAATTTGAATCTTGAATGAAATTGCTAAAACTGTATTAAAATCCGTTGAGTAATTTAAAACATTTTAGCGAACAAACAGTAAAAGCGACTTTATTTAATACTATGTAAAGATGATAATGTCCCGCATAAATGCATGTCTAAAGCTAACAGAGAAGTCAAATGTTCAACTATGTTCATCAAATTACGCCTGAATCGAGGCTACATGTTCTAGGCTAATTTTCCTAAAACCTTAATGCTTTTAGAAATAAATTATGTTTTTTCAGCTTTTATTACAAGTGTAATTATTAAAATACATTCTACTTTTATAACTTTATTTTTATATTAAAATCTCAAAGGTTGTTAAACCCTGACCTTTAAACCAAGGATGAATTCTGTTGCTTTTTTATGTGGTATAGCTTTTACTCGTGGAATTTATGTATGTTTGATATGTATGTATTTACAAAAAAAGTATATATGTATTTATATCAGTTGCCTAGTACCCATAATACAAGCTCTGTTCAGTTTGGGACTAGATGGCGTTGTGTGTTAAATATCCAAAATATTTATTTATTAATTTATAACGTTACTATGGATATTTACAAAAGTATCATCCATCTAAAATCTCCGCATTATAAAAATATTTGAGCCTATGCGATTACACAAAAAAGGCTTGGGAACAAAGTAGGCCTCAATTTATAATCCTTTTACCTGTAATATTTTTATAGTATTATAGGAGGGCGTGACAGCAATTAGGTTACTTGATGGTATATGAATACCAGTCACTCCAGAGTCTCAAATACGTTGCTGACTTCCACCCTTACTACTGTACTGTAAAAATAACTACAAACCACGAAAATGTAGCTCTGCTACTCACGAAGTGAGAGCCAAACATCTTTTTACCAAATCTACGTGCTTCCAGTATTCAGCAGATTGGAAATGAATGTAGCATACTTGTCTTTGGGAAGTGTCCCTAATTGACATTGGCATAACTTACCTTTCTTCACTAATTGTAGACTGAGGAGAGTGTGTAGAATAATCTACTGGACCTCTCTCCGAATACACTCTTTCACAGCCGCTGTAGTCTTCTATGGTCTTCGGTTGAACATATGCAGATACATGGTAACCAGAATACTCAATTTCTTGGTTTTCTATATACGGATATTCTTGATACGGATCTTGGTAGCACTGGTCTCTTCTAAAGAATTTCTGGCATCTAGGGTCTAGCATACCACAGGGTTGGTTTTGGTAACCGTAGTATTGATATAACCAGGAGTTGGCTAGCATTATCGTTGCTTCTTCTTCACTGTAGATAGAAAATATGGATGTTAATCTGGCCGATATTAAGAAATTATAATGATGATGTATTATTAATAAGCTTAAAGCTTACAAACCTCAATTAATCGAAATACTATTGCCAGTCTTGGCCTCGACTTACTGGCGCGTTTGTTGGATTTTGCGGTACAAAATGATGTATGTATTATTCTGACGTATAACCTACAGTACTCAAAAGTTTTATATAATGTGTTCAGAAGTTCTAGCGTGTAACAAACATCAAAAAGTTCTCATAAACTTTAACTTTAGTATTGTAGAATTATTCTTTTGACAAAATTAAACGGTGCACTTTAATAAATATAACACAGTTATTAAATATTGTGAAATGGTACTTGACTGTGTGATTTTTATTTTTAAGACAAGTGTACATTTATGATGTAATTATAAATACCTTAAAATTTGATTAGTTGCGACAATGAATTGCCTTGGTGTGTCCGTAGCATCTTTCACTTGCAACACAACATGTACCCAGAGGAATTGACCGTTACGTTGCTGCAACTTGACGAGCAGTATGCAACATTTGTCTTGTTCTGACTGTGTTACTGCAACAAGCAAAATACATTAATTTTATTGCGAAGACAAAAATTATGTTAAAAGTTTCCTTATTATTACTCCTTAACCTTATCGACTTTTGGATGCACAATGACCGAAACCAGGCGAATGAATGAGTGAGTTGAAAAACTTCACTGGGTATACAGTCAAATCTTGCTAATTTTATCCTACCGATGACAGTTAGTAAGACTTAGATTAAGTTAACAAGATTTCAATGTAAATATAGACTCGACTGATAACTAAAGTGTTGAATTTAGTAATCCCTTGAAATACTGATTTAAAAGAATTACGCTGAAGATTTCAAATAAAAGCGTAAGAAATTAAAAAAAA
Organism: Hyphantria cunea; assembly: GCA_003709505.1. NCBI lineage: Eukaryota > Metazoa > Arthropoda > Insecta > Lepidoptera > Erebidae > Hyphantria > Hyphantria cunea. Next base: position 486,552 of record PKRV01001350.1, read on the forward strand.
TACTATAGTTCGTATTAAATAATTCGAAATTAGTATGTTTAACAAATATTCACCTAAGTACTTGGGTATTAGAGTTTCGTTTTGTGTAAATATTAAATAATATTGTTATTATTAAAATATAAAGCAAAAAAGTAAAATGTAATAAGATTCTGTATAATTGGCTTGTCACTTTTTGATGGACTTTTTAATTTCATAATTAAATTGGTAACCACGTAGTTATTTAGAAAAAAATCATTTACTTTCACAATATTACACTTATTATATAAAGTAATAACTCGATATCATACATGATGACAAGTCCATTAATAATTGTTTTTTTCTATTTCACGACTTTGCTTAGTAATAATAATTTATTAATGCAACGTGGTACAAGTATGGAGTATATAGAATAAGTTAAGAAAAAAGAAACATGTGCATATGTTTAACGAGTGTGTCTCACACACGCATACACACACATACTCATTATATACTTATGATATACAATATGGAGTATAGTTCTATTTCATATATTATTTATTTGCTGAACAATCATCGAAGCCTAAGGAGAATTCTAATTAATTTGTTACGTGTAAACTAGCTTTCCAGAAGTCTTCTTCCTCTGGTCGGGTCATGGTTTGATATTACTGTTATATTAAATCGGTAGACGTAACATTTACTAGGTTACTTTTATGGGGAGATTTCTTTGCTTTTTTGCCTTAATAAATGAAATAATGCGTTAGTCAATTTTTAGTACCCAGAGGTAAATACCCGGTTTGTTTTATTCGTCTATCAATGAGGCTAAATTAGGAATTATTATATCAATTCAAATTATTTTAGATAGTAAATATTGTTGTAATTTTGAAACCAAAATGCATTAATAAAACCAAATTTTATCAGAACTATTTAAAGAAATACTTGCTTGAACTAATAGAATCTTTTCACGATAATGCTTACTATGTAATTACAGCTTTACGTAAATTACTTACAGCAGTATGTAGAATATTAACATTAAGAGGTTATTGACATCTCAGTAGTGAGGCTTAAGATTCTTATAAATAATTAATTATTTAGATTGTCTACATATTTTAATACAATTAGCACTTAATGTGTCTGACACACCCGTAACAATCGATTGACGAGCGTGTTGAAGTAATATCGTAACCATTGTAACGCGGTACTATTTTAGAATAACCATAATATAATTCGAAACAAATCATACACATCCATCTGAACCCCAATTAACCAAATTAACCAAAGTTTGAGCTATACTAATAACCATAGCAGTCAGTTAAGCATAATAAATACATAGATACATAATGTTCTCTAGTAAAAAATGTTGGGCTGAGAATCCATGACTCAGCCGCCAGGTAAATTATCCTCTAGTCTAAAGAACTAACTAACTAAAGAACGCTTAAAACAAGGTTTTAATTGTTTTTTTTTTTGCAGACGTAGCTAATAAAAGAAGAATCCGTAGGAACTATAGTCTTATCTAAATACTTACTAAGTCTATGTTTACTCTGGGCTTCTCTTAAACTATCCCAATGTATTAACTGGTACCATGAAACGTCGGCTAATTCAGATTTTTTCCAGCCCAAATACCATTCGCCACTGAAACAAATGAAGTCATTATACAAATGTTTAAACATAAAATGTTTTATCCGTGTTGTATCTGATTCAGAATATGTATTGTAATTGTGTAATTCAACCTGTGGGTGTAATATGAGTCGACTAAGAGCAGGTAGAGTCACTATACGCAGGTAGAGAAAGAGAAGAGCCACGCTTCGGCATGAATGGGCCGGCTCTACCGGAGTGATACCACGGCCTCACTGAAAACCGGTGTGTGTTTCATCGAGTGAGTGAGGATATCTGAGGCCCATATCCCAATCCCTCCCCTTATCCCCCTCCCTAACCCCGAAATGCCGGCAATGCACTTATGACACCTCTGGTGTTACGGGTGTCCATGGGCGGCGGCAATCGTTTACCATCAGACGACAAGTCTTCTTGTTTGCCCCTTATACCATAAAAAGAATACTCTATAGCAATCCGTCTGGACAGCGTGCAGTAATATACCAAAACCTTTTTAGGGAGATACCTGTATCCTATGACGTGGATTATTTATTAATATTTGGTGGTGGTGATGTCATTTAGGTAGCCTATTTAAATAAATAAATATATACCACCATCATCTTTTAAATCTTTCTGTTTTATAAATGATTACAATATTTGAAATTTATTAATAGTTCAGCTCAATAATTAAAACATCTCACTGACTCATTTCAAGTCCAGCTTACTCACTATTATACTATTAATCAAATTAATTATTGCTTAATTAAAAAAAATAATTGACCGCGTGATGTGTTCACATCAATGTATGAAGACTTCGCACTTAATATTTATTGAATCTTAAATAGGATTTAAAATAACACCATTGATTCAACTTATTTCACATGCCAATAATTAATCTTGTTCAAAAATAGATTAATATATACCGTTATTCAATGGCAGTTGATATTGAATATTGAGGTCCAAAAGACTATCTATATCTCTTTTTCATCTATCTATTTTTCAGTGAATACGCGTGTTTGTTATTGAAAATGCAAAGCCATACTATATTTTATTAGGTTGCTGGAATTATAACTTAAGAATAAAGATATTGTACTGATAACAAACACTGCATGGAAATTTAAATCTTTGATTAATTATTTTATTTTCATACAATAACGTAGTTATCACTGTAAATACGCGCATAAATTTCGATTGACTACACCAAATTTGATAATTCTTTTTTTGTGTGTTTGTTATTGTCAGGACAAGGTTTGTATGGAAAAAAGAAAATCGGATGTAATATTTTCTTAGTTCGCTTAGACGTATACACTGCGACCCTGCGGAAAGTTCATACGGGATTAATGAAATAAGGTTTTCGGTAATTCAAAAAATGTTATATGACGGTACGAAGTTCACCGGGTTAGATAGTTTTACATAAAATGTATACATGTACAAAGCGACCAGTATTATTAAGTTTGAAATACTTAGATTGAAAACTAAAAAAATAGTAAACAGTTGTATACTATACGGTGTTCCTTGAATTGGGTTACAAATTAATAAAACTTTACAAGTTCATCTCGAAGTCCCGAATGATTAAAGTGAAAAAAAGATTTGTTTGTGTTTTTTTTTTTTCGGGACAGATGAACCTTTTTATACGCATCGATGATAAATATGGTATTAGTAAGTACAAAAATGATAATGAACGAACCTATTTCGCACTTACTTTGTGTCGATGTGCAGTATCTTCATATCCATGGAGTGTACAGTAGTAAAGACATTCGTGGCGCCATGTACTACACATTCACGTGTTTCTGGCATAGCCAGCGGTGTACACACGCACAGAAATACGGGCTCATTGCGACTGCACAAAGGCAAGTACGAGACATAATGGCCGCGGATTAGGACTACCTGAAATTAATAATAGGGTCTTTAAAATGAACTACCTATATTAATAAATTACGTATATAATTTACTATAGGAAAATCTGAGTTTAAATACAGAATGCGCTGCAAAATGGTTAAAAAAAACTATCAGTTTATGCTTCTGCTAGTATGCTCAATAAATTAAATATATCAGAGACAGTGATAAAATATAGAACATAAATAAAGCGAAAAATTATAAAGTTAATATCTTACTTTTTGGTCACCAAATCTCATTTGTCTCCTGGCGTTTCTTGAAACATTCATTCTACAGAAGAAATGCCTATTCTTTGGTAAGTTTTCAGTCTCTCCATTATCGCCTCTATTCAACTCCATTTGTACTGTTTGGTGGTCTTGTCTATCTATTATGTCGTAAACACTATCCCCGTGTATTAATAAATCCTCCTAGAACATGAAACAGTGTTCAAAAATATTGAATTTTAATAGCATCACATAATTAAAGTTTCTCAAACATACCATTGAATGTCCTAAGTATTCCGCTGCATTTTCCGATATGTATAATAGTTTTCCATTCTGTGTCATCATCATCATAAAACCGTTCATTGCCTGAAAAACATTGTAAAGTTAGTTTATGTGTTTTTGTCAAACGGTCGTAAACTTGAAAATATTAAATAAAACAAACCTTAGAAAACCCAATATTAGGTGTAGGAGTGGATTGTTCCTGATACTGATAGCTGAAGTCGTGACTCTTGAACACTAAAACAGAAAGAAAGACGGTATTATGGGTGAAGTAATAGCAACGGTAGATAAGATAGCGAACTAAATGCATTTTAAACGTCTTAATATGCCTTTTCGTGACTGAAGGTGAGTTGACAAAAAGTTTGGGAGACGACGCACTGAGATGTAGGATAACGGAGGACGTGATGAGCCTAGCCAAAGATTTGGAGCATGAGAACTTTACGGGGAAATCTTACATGGAAATGAAGAGGAATATGAGAATGCACGACTTTGTGAAGTAAAGGGAATTAACTGTTGTTTTGAGGTGAAATGTTCGGCAAGGTGTGTGAGATATTATTACATGTTTCAGTCAGATTGTAGCATCTGCTTTTAGTTTGGAATTTGATTGCCGATTGAGTTTTGAAGTCGTGAGTGATTAAATTTATTGTTTCTTACGAAAATGGCGAACATAAAAGAAATGTTTTGGTATACCATTTGGAGTTCTCGTTTCTTATTATAAATAAGTTAATACTATTTAATTATAAAATCTTAAAAATATATATAACTAAAAAGATAAGAATATGCATTGCAAGATAAAATTAGAAATACTTTCATCCAATCGTATTTTAGTAAAATAAAAATCATTGTACTCTTTATACTATCAACAATTGACGTTAACTTTAGACTATCATACTAAGTGGTTCTAAGTATGGTATTACATACTTAGAATCACCTAGAAGAGTCTATGTAGGAAGAGAGTAATATATTTGTAATAGAGTTTATAAAAATTCCATTTTGCTAACCAAAAACGCAAACATTATCAATACAACACGCTGTTAGCCACCATAGAGGTAACTACGAAACCAGTCAATTGCCGAAGCAGATATGTTGAGTGAACACAATATACCTAGCAAGATATCAAAATAAACAGTGTTGAAGTTATAACTAAAGTCTAATAGTCTAGCAAAAACCGTTAGTTTTCCTTTCCATTAAAAAGGAAAAGTACTATACTATTTTAATTTAACTGTGTATTGAATAGTTTTTAATACCTTACAGACTAAAGTCCGTGTCGTAAGAAGGCAAACCACATAGGAAAAGATGACTGCAGATAGAACAAAAACTTGAAACGAATTCTATATCAATCGGCCCATCCAACGTGGTACAGTAGGCCAAAGTCGCTTTTCTAAGAAGAGGCTTATATCCATTGGACTTTTCGAGAATGTTATACATGATTCCTTTACACTTGAGCTTTCAAGACTCAAAAACTAATACAATAACTACAATAAAAAACTAGTATATGTTTGAATCCGTAAGTTAAGTATAAAATATTATAATCCTAAGTAGTATATAGGTTTATGTATAGATTCTGTGCACTTTTATATAAAAAAGTAAGTCAAGTAAATAGCACTGATATTAATCGATTATATTTTTATAATTAAATCAAACACAAAATATTGATCTGCGGTACATGTTATCAATTCTAGGCGATCATTCATTCTACCGAAATACCTAAAGATATACGAGGTTGGCAGGTACGAAACGTTCGTCTGATTGTAATTGTTTGCTATTGAAGGCATTGATGTATATCGTCTATTACTTTGTCCGGTTTTTTCTTTGAATCTAAAGATAATGATCTCCTAATTGAAACGCCAATAAATTTTATTTAAAGATATACATAGAACTCAAATGTACTCCCATCTTAACTTCCTAACAATAAATCAAACAATAAATATGTTTTTGTATATATTTGCAGGTGGTTAAAATGCTATTTGTGTATTTTTAAGTCTAGTTAAATTAACTTTATTCATCCACACACAGACACGCACGCACACACACACGCAAGCATCACGCACTCACACACACACAACTGACAAAATTGCTTGTACACCACATCAGTTTCGTATGGATGTAGATTAATTTATTATTGTAGCGAAATTTATCTATGCCTTAATAAACTAAATACGAGTTTTTGAGAATTGAAAGATATTAAAAGAGTAAGCACGTTTTTAAAGTCCTTTAGTAAACAAAGTCTATGGTTTTAGGGTTAACTTATGATGACAGTTATCGTCACAATTTTATTTATGGCTTGTCGAACGATGATTAAAACGACTTAACGTCATAGATCTATTTAATCCTGACCTAGCCTCTTTTGTTATTTAACGAGTTCACAAATAGTTATGTGGGTGTGCTGGGAACATTCTCTTGTAATGAGAAAAAAAAAAAAAAGTGGTTCAGTGTTCTCAACGAATTGATTTTGGTGGAGGTTGCGGTTATTATTGTTTAATTGAGAAGTTTATCCAAACAGAGTAAAGTATACTACTTGTAAATGCAATACCTAATTTCGACAAGCAAATAGACTGTTTTAAGCATCAATAAATTTAATAAACTTGAAATATAATAAAAAGGTATTATCATAGACTATTTTAATTTTATCTGCCTGATATCTGCAAATTTCGATTTCACAAGTAGGAGACAAATTTGTCAGATGACCATATATATGCTACTATTATTTGTTAAATAGTGTTATATTGCAGACAACTATTTAATGATTTGGTAAACCAGGGATTGGCAAAACGAGCCCTTAGGCATTTTTCTACTGTTTTTATTAATCAAGAAGGACCATAACCACAATCTATCGTTTTGAATAATTTTGCGGAATATTTTATAGGTATTGCTTTAAACACGAAAAGCGTTTTCAAATATTTTTAGCATCTTTTCTACTCTCTTCAGCGCTACTTCTTTTTGTTGTTTGATATTATTACATATTTATTATTATATATTTGACTCTAAATTAAGACGGAAAAATTGTATTACCTTGCTGGAAGTAATTCATCTTTCTGACGTAGACACAAACAAGGGCCATGAGCTGGAGTTGTGAGAGTCGCTGTCTTGTCGATGGAGGCAGTGGCAGAAGATCCCGAAGATTCGAGATCTCAGCGTTGATGAGATCGCGCCGCATCTTGCTTGCGCCTTTTGTTGATTTAGTTGGCTCGAATCTAAACAATACAAAAACGAGATAAAGTAAATAGTTTAACGATTTTCATGTACTGACTTCAATACAAGTATAATCAATCGTCAAGAAATACTAATTTCTTGACGATTGATTATAAAATTTCTTGACGGTGGATTTTAATGGGCGTATTATACTTTTGATAGGTTTTGCTAAAATACACACAAGGAGTAGTATTAGTTGAACAAAAACCTTTCAAATTAATCTATTTCCACCTATTACAATAACAGTTACTTTCAAGATTGAAGAATAAATTCAGTCTCTTTAAATTGCACTCAGGAATGGACAGTCATTGTATCATTAACAAGTAGGTTCTAAGCAAAACTATTAAAGAATTATTCTTGTTTTACTAAGGAGAAATTATTTCACTCGTAGGATGTTAAAACAATGCACGGATGCAATGTTCCGGACAGGTGTCCCTTGTCATTCACATTACCATAGCATCTCTTACAAGCGTTGTGTAATCGCCGCACCGACTGCGCGGGCGCATGTTTTGATTTATCGTTATGTATATTGTCTAATTTAATCGGAAACCTTTTGTATTCTGTCTTTTTGACGAATTTTTAATATTTTTTTTTCGTTAATCAGTATCTGAATATTATAAAAAAAGAATATTATGCTAATATTATGATCAGTAACCTAGTCCAGCTTCAATCTTTAGTTCACTTACTACAAATACAACCTAAACAATTTCAACTATAATTTTTCTCATTCTGGCAGATATTGTTACATTGAATTATTTGAGAGCCCATCGAGATTTGAAAAATGTATTCATTAAAAAATCACATCTTTAGTTTAGCTACTGACGGAGTTTGAGAGCTAAGAACATGCCGGCAAATTCTGACAGTTGATAGTTCCGGTAAAATTTATCCAAAAAATAATAGGGAAACATTCGTATATATACATTTATTTCTATCGCTACTTTTGCCGCTTAAAAAGCAGGAACAGCACATATTGCATGACAATCTTTTAGTAACTTCCCTGCATTCAATAAAGCTATTTATACACTCCAATAAATCAATAAAATAATATTCTTACGTAAAATCCTAGTCACGTACAGGAAATATTAATACACTGCATTGGCAAGTTCATAACATTTTTCTTACACTTTACTTTCATAACATCATGAGTGCTCTCGCCTAGACTCAACGTTACGACTAAACGACGTAAAAAAAATACTGTGTTAAAATACTACCAGTTGCACCCTCCGTATCCTGTATCGTGGGTGTCATAATAGACGGCTAAAAGGACGAACTATGCAGTAGAACAATAATGCAGAAGCATCGCTAGGTCGCCATGGTGTGTGGTCACCATGCTGCTCTGTCCACATTCGCAATGAGTATGGTGACCATCACTCTTGGATTATGCTTACGCTTTTCACCAGGTAGAGTGAAGTAATCTTGGCAGGCCCATACGTGAAAAAAGCATCCATGGAAAAAGAAGAAAACTTTACATAATCCCTAAATGTACCTGGCTGGCTAGTGTGGTGGTGAGGTGATAATGAGAGATCTATATCCAGCAGTGGTTTGTTATAGGCTGTCGAGGAGCTGAACCCTGCTATGCTTCGGTATAGTATATAGTAGTTGCAAATAGTATATAAGAACTATCCTAGAAGCGTTTTGTTCATCGTGTTGCAATATAAACCCAATAAGTGCAGAAGTTTCAAAGCATACCATTACATATGTAGTTGATACTTTATACGAACCAAGTTAACATTTTATGTATATAAGCTATGTTAAACCCTTGTTTTAATACCCTACGAGCAAGTCTTTCTAATTCTTTATTATTTTAAAGTTTAAGTCAAATTAATTTTGCTTGAAAGCTACACGACTGTTTGCGGATAGAGCTTTTGTTTGAAGTAACACCGCGTTATGTATATCCAAACTTTTTTGTTTCAAAGTATATATATGTTGTGAGCGTGTGTGCGTTACCAAATTGATGTGAAGGTGAAATAGTGGTGATAAAAGGTTAATTAAGTAACAAAAACGTATGTGTGATACTTACCCTAAACGACGGTGACCTCATACGAGTGAAAAACTCAAAAACACTACTTGTATAAATACATCTGTAGATTAGTGGGAATAAAAATAAATATAATCGATTGATGCGAAACTGAACGATTATTATCGTGTGATTTGACGATAACGTGTTTATGTAACCTGCGCACGCGCAGGATGTATTGATTTATTACCCCCGAGTCTTCAGAATGCAAAACTTTTTTCTTAACTTGTTTATAATAAAGATATAAGATAAATTAGAGATTACTGTAAGATGATTGTTTGATGTTTTTAATTCTCTTTTTAATAGTAAAATATGGTTGAAATATATTTAACACGTTAGTGAGAAACTATTTTTCACTCATTTCTTTATAATAAATAATTGATGTTTCTATGGTAAACAAATTTATTTTAATTATAAACTAGTGGTAAAAATTTGATAATTTTTAATTATTTATTTTACTAGCGCCATTTTTATTTCTGTGAATATTTTCTAAATTACTGAAAAGTGGTGGGAGGGTAAAAGTTTACGAATAAATGTATTTTTTAATTCCACACCATACAAAATAACCAAAAAAATTTGCCTAAAACATTAAAAAAATTTTTTGCTATGAACCACCCTTAACATTTATGGGTGTAAAATTTGTTATAAATCTATTTGCATACCTACTGAATTTCATCAAAATCGGTCAAGCCGTTTCGGAGGAGTATAAAAACTAAAACTCTGACACAATAATTTTGTATATTCGATTATCAAAATTATTTATATTAACATAAACATCACACAATGTATACTGAGTTATTTTAATATAGAAAGAAATAAAGATTTATTTTTTAGAATATACCACAAAAAATGTTGTCACTTTATAACACGTTCTTTATATTCTATCATTTCTAGTCTACAAATTTTAAATCTTATGAACTAATCTTAGGCCTAGGCAATAACATTATAATTATACTTATTTGAGGTCTAGACAGTAGCATTTAAATTCATATTTATTTAGTAACCTTAATAATCTTATTACTATCAATTAATTTCAAGAAATAAATTATCCATTAAACACAGAGAAAAAACGTAAGGAAGTGTCTTTCCGTCCGCCTGCAGCGTGTTAACATGCGCTTACGCACCCGACCGACGCGCCGTAGAGCGCATGCGCGGCTCTTTCATCTCACCTGGGAGTCCTTTTTATATGTACCTCCCGACATTTTTTATTTGAGTGATTAGATTTTTTTCGACCATCGTTAAGTATGATTGTGGGAACGATGGTCAGTGTTATTAATTCGATTGAATGGATTGTTTGTTTTCGATGATCGATTGGCGTAATAGCGAATAAATTTGATGATTAATCGATTTTCGTGTGTGTTCTCAGTTTTGGATGCATGTGTTTGTAATTTTTAAGTGGTTAACAGTTAAATTTATTGATATGTGTTTAGAGTTTACAGTTTCACGATAATTGTATTACATTCTAAAAAAGTTGAACTGAGATTCTTCTATAACTTTCCGGTTTTAGAAGTACAAATAAGAACTCCAGTAATTCAAAAAATTAACATTGACAAGGTTTGTTAACGGTATGTCTTAGGAGCTTTTCAAGAAAATTTTGTATTGATGATGATATATTCGCTTTATACAACTAAAGAATTTATATATATCTTTTAATTTTATGGAGAGGGTATTTTATTTTTCTAATTTGCTCACCATATTTTGGAACACAAGCCCATAAGGGTTATCTTAAAAAGATCCGTAAAAGTTTAAACCTTAAAAACGCTGTCCGAAATTATATGAGAACGATAAAGTCATTTTTTGATTTATAAGAACTAGAAGTCGCTTAGGGGCTGAAATTCGACCAAATTACTTTTATTTATGTGTTTAGTACCTATTGTGTGAAATTTTATACTTCTTCGTTCGCATAATTTTCTCTTTATTGCTGTACTACAATTATATTATCTTATAACACTGATTAGCTGTTCTACTCCGTTTTTATCAGAACAAATTCAGGTCTAATGAAGATCCGAATTAGATTTTGTAGTATTTTTAAAACTTATATGTGTGCCAATTTAAACATAACGTCGTTTGTCGTTTTGATCCCTTGCGCCAAATGTTATAAAAAAGTAAGAAAAACTTATGGAAACCCTGTAAATAAATTTAGGATGATCATATTTAAAATGTATGTAAATATGTACTATGCAAAAGCTAAATATTAAAATGATATAAATCTAAAAGTATGAAAAATATAAAATGCAAAATCAATTTAGAATCGGTCTTTTATACAGAACTAAAACAAAACACATTTGTTTTTCAAGTTATTTAAATATTTTCACATCCTTCTAAATATAAGTAGGTTTTTTTTATTTTGTTTCTTTTTACAAAAACTTTTGGGTAGCAAAATTATTCATTCAATATTTGATTAGACCTGATTACTCGCCAAGTTAAAGGATATTTTAGCTCTCTTATTTGAAATGTGATATACTCTATTGAATAAGAATCTCTCATCAATTTTTTCGTCACATAACGTGACCCCACTTCCGCTAACTGAGACCGTACCTTATTTTTTAAATATATCAAATCAAGAATGTTTCTAAATAAAATCGTTTACACGTCGGGACACAAAAACTGACATTCCTTACATACTGTGGCGTATAATGACGCGAAGGCTTCACGCTGATTGTTGAAGTCGACCGCTTAAATTCTTCCGTAGTACATTAACTGGACATTTGTAGAGCGTGGCTGATGCAAATATAGGAAGAATAATGTATCATGGTGTGATGATATTTCTAGTTCGATTCCCGGTCCGTGTCAAAGGGCATTGTTATGTTATGAGAAATTCTTACACAATAATCCGGAGAATGGAATTTGGCAGTGATTCACGCCCGTGCCTTGAAGAGAATGTTAAGTTATCGGTGCAGTTTGTCATGAACATCTATGTTAGTCGTTAGCAAAATCAGGTGTCAGTGCTCCCAAACATATTGACAACTCTATAGTTCGATCTTCTAATTCAGTTCGCCCTCAGGACAGGCAGATTTCACTAATGATTAGATACGATTGTACGTCGCCATATCTTCACTGTGCAGTGTAAGAAGCCATCATGTAGTTGACTGCAATAGCCTATTGATGATAATGATGATGTCGCCACTTAAAAGTCGAGGTATTTGCATTGTAACTTTTTCGCAGGTGGAAGTTACAGAAACATCTAGAGAAAATATACAGGAATAACTTTTCTAGTTGTATGTTTAATAGTGGCATTAAGAAAAGGCATGTCTTAGATACATATATTATGTAATAATAACAACAAAAATATATTTCCTACCTAGTCTATCATTGTATTTTGTATTGAAAAAATAAGTATAACTTATTTAAAATTGTTTAAAAATTTGCTGCTTGCTTTGTTTTGTTGGTTGCAGGGCTTACATACCTGAAAAAATGCGGCGTAGTATTGCTTGCAGAATCTCAGCAACATCTCAATGACAATTGAATGAACCTATTTTCATTTACATAGATAGAAAAATAGCCGTAATATATATAGCAGTAGAGTGATAGATATTTATAATAGCACAACTATGTTTGACTGCCTCGGTGGCGCAGTTGTAGCGAACGCGACTGCTGTCCATGAGGTCTCGGGTTCGAATCCTGGGTCGGACCAAATGTTTGTATGATCTGCAAATATTTGTTTTGAAGTTTGAGTGTTTTCTATGTATAATATGTATGTATTTACAAAAAAAAGTATTTATGTATTCATATCAGTTGTCTAGTACCCATAATACAAACTCTGCTTAGTTTGGGACTAGATGGCGTTGTGTGTTAGATGTCCGAAATATTTATTATTATATTATTATTATTATGTTTCGGTTAAGTTGAAGAATAGCAATTACATGATACGATCGTATACGAACTTTAGGGTTTAACACCCTGTTAAAGAACCTAATTATCTTAAAAATTCTCTTACGCTCAAGTGTGTGGAAGGAGATTCAAAAAGAAGATCTGAATAGAGTAATAAGGTACATACATACACAATTCAAGACAAGCTTTCCGGCGACACCTGCTAAACTTGGTAGAGGATTGGACAAAGAAGAAGAAATTTAATAGGTATTCGAGTATGAAATCAGTATATTATAAAATTTGCTATGTGGTTTAACTTGTAAAGCCATCATAACAAAGACATATGTGTATACAGCGACGTGTCTAAGCATTCTGATTAAATTTAAAAGGTTTTAATTGTACAGAAAAGACATCATAAATGTAAAAACAATAAAAACTGGCACAAAGTATATACCAACTTGTCTGGCTAGTCGTCGTAGTTGAGTACTAGGATTATGACTACTGCCAACTCATTCCGAAGAATTTCACGTACTTTATTTTTCTAATCTAAGCAGGGAGTGCATTCTATAGGAGAACTGACTGCACGTAGAAGAAAGAATCGAGGAAGTTGGAGGAGTGAGGAGTACATAGAAGAAGTAGATTTTTGATGAGTCACGGTTTCGGTCGTGATTGGAACATAAGCAATGGAAGTGTGGTACAAGGTATTGGGACAGCGATGGAGAGTTACAATTGAATGACATAAAAACAGAAGGCCTACATTCACATAATATATTTCTACGTACTAACTTAATAATGAGATGACACGATTTAGTAGGCACCATAAGCAAAGCCAATGCAACTGTTGTTCAAGTGTCCTACTAAATACGTGGGATAAGCAGAACTGTCTAATCCGTCGATCAATAATCCACGCGTTTAGCATCGTAATCACTCTACAGCTTTTCTTAGGAGCATGCATATGTCTTGATGTGCACAGTAATATGTAGTTAATGAGAAATTGATAGAGTAATAGGAATGTTAGAAGGATTTATTGCTTAACGTGATTATATTAATAAATACTTTCCTCGAGGAGCTTTTTTAAATAAAAATAATAAAATATAAAATATAGTTTATTGACCAATATAAAATGTTAACAAACTGACAAATTTTAAGAGACCAGTCTAAGCGTGTTTACAATGTATACCTACACCGTTCTACACTTTTAATACACCTAATGATATAACCGTTTACATATCAAAGATTGAAAGAATTTACTTACCAAACAAAGATATTAAAATACATGGTTTATCCAGTCTCTCAATTTGTTGGTGCTGAATATTTACAGCGAACACTGAAACCACTATGCTAGCATACACCATCAACATAGATACAAATCGATATTTAAAGAAATGTACGTTTATGGTAAAAGGTTACATTAATTAGCGAAATCTACCCTCCGCACTAGTTTAAAACTGAGTTGCGGCAGAGTAGTCCTCATCGATTACGCGACCAATTCGAAACGTTACGTCTTGTTAAGCGAGTGCCAGCTATGCAGTACTTTATCAATAGTTCGCACATTACAGCAAACAGAGTACACAATAGTACATACATGCAATTTTGTACTAGTTTAAAACTAATTATCAACAACCCATAATGTCCCACTGCTGGGCTCGGGTCTCCTCTCAGGAGAGGGTTAAGGCCATACGTTAAAACTAATTATAAATAGATCAATTTTATGCAAATAGTAAGATATACTGTGTCAACCCACATTAGTTACCTTAACATAAATTCATATCTTTCTCCTTCATTCAAAACAGTATGGATATGATTACACAATTTAAACATTATATATACATAAATATTAACTACTACATACATAGACATATTGATAGTACTTTTAATAAGAAACAACACTACTGCATATTTATATAAGTTATGTAATTCAGGATCTATATATTAAAAGTATACTTAGAAGAGCACATATATATAGTTTATTATAAATAAGTGTTCTTTTTTTTAGATAAGGACAATTTTAGATTAAGGTCTGGAGGATAGCCTCAGTTGATTAATAGATAATTTGTTATTATTTTTTTGCAAGCTTTAATAGTTTTATCTCTTAGAGACTGAGTTGTTATTTGACCAAGCTTATTGTAGATCCAAGGACCCATATATGTAAAACAATTTCAAGCAAACATAGTCCTAAAACGAGGCACTGTATAAACAGTAGCAAGTCGTCTGCTTGAGATGACTAATTAAAACAGCACTTTTTGAGATGAAATGCTACTTTCTACCGTTTCATTCAATTCAGTTGAATTTTATTGAGTAAGTAAGGTTTCAAGACCCCAAGTAATGGTCAAAACGAAAAAACATAAATAGTTATAATATCAATTTTGCATTTACAGCATTATAATAAAAACCAAGAAGCCAAGAAAACAAGGAGCACCAACCAATGATATAGTTAGACTAGTGGAAATTATTGAAACCATTTCAAAATAAATGAGTAGAAAATTATTTTTATTACTAAGGAAGTTATTCTCGCGGGATATGGCAAGATTAAACAAGACGTTGATTCGGGGAGGACCTCTAATAACATGGTCCTTATCCTTCGAAAGTAAAGTGACAGAGGCCGACCGTCGGGGTGATTTTTAGTGGAACCACCACAGAAGAAGGAAACCTGTAGGGATTTTCCACTCCCTAGTAGTAGTAATATTTAAAATATACGAGCTCATTTTATTAGTCCCTTATAAAGTTGACAATTATTATTGAGTTAGTGAAATAATTATGTAATTTTGTGAATTATGTATTTAACTTCATGTTTGGTACTTTTAATTTAAAACCTTACCGGGATGCCTTTGTGGAAGCACCTATGTGCAAATCTAGGCCATAATGCCTCTGGATTCGAATCTAATGGTTAATATCCCATCACTAAGATATCAATATCCGATTACTAGGAATGGCAATCACTTAACTGTACTTTTACCGCATTTTTTTTAAATTCATTGGCAGAAGCGATGCTTCTTTAAAGCAAAAGTTTGGACAATTACTCGCACTTAGTCTTCGTTATTTTTATTTAGTTCCTACTACCGGTACTTTGACACACCATAGATATACAATTTATGAGCTTACGAGTAGTGTGTGCATGACTGCCGATTGGTGAAGATACAATTTCAAGATGTTGACAAGTTGTACCGATGTACAACTTGGAATGGTGTCATTTTCTCCTTGCATTTTCATTTTGATCCCAGGTGTAAGCCCCACGCTATATACCCACGCGAACTTGAAACACAGGTAACTTCATTTAGTTAGTATATTTACTGTAGATTTACCGGTTTACGTAATACAATAAAAATATATTAAAGAAAATTTTATTGAATTATATCATAATAAAAATTGAAGATAATATTCGGGTATGAAAAGAAATCATTGCTAACCAAATTTTCAGTGCTAACGGTTATGACATAAGTACTGAAAACGAGTTATCAAGTTTGTCTAAATAGCGTGTCACTTATTTACACATCGTTATATAACTTATTGTAAAACAATTCGTTTCATCGGTAATAATTCTTACAAGACAAAATTATGTCTATGTGATAAAGGATAGGGCTATGCTAGTACTATAAACTTTTATAAGCCTTCAGCCTCTCAATCCAATAGGGTTAAACTGCAGACCATCCGTATCCTCAAGAGGCGATTTTACGAAATTCAGAAGCTATAAGTAACGTTTACCTTTACTGTTAAAATCTTACTGTGGGAGAGCCAGAAAAAGGGGAGAAACAGCGCTTGCGCTGTGTTTCACCGAGTAAGTCAGGATACCGGAGGCCCAAACCTAACCCCTCCCCGTTCACTCTATGCCTTAGAGACCGGCAACGCACTTGTGACGCCTCTGGTGTTGCGGGTGTCCATCAAGCACGTTTGCCCCTATACCATAAAAATATCCTTATCTTAAATAGAGACATATATATATTAAATGTTTAAAAATTACGAAAAGGATTTATATTCTCATCATCATCATCATCGTCATCACTTATTACAGTCCACTTAAGGTTAATTTAAAAACCTTTTTTACTGAATGCATATCACGTGTAAACCGAGTATTTACCTTCCAATATTGTAATATTTCTGATTCGGAGATCACGTTAAGCAGTCGCTCCCGGTTGTTATCAAAAGATAACAGTCGTGAAGCTTAGTTGGAGGTCTTTGGGCGGCTTACAAACATCCAACGGCAAGATACGTAGCCACAACGTTGTCTTGCCAGTCCCAAACCCGCACTCGGCCAGCGTGGGGACCTATGGCCTTATCACTCTGCTGAGAGGAGACTCGAGCCCAGCAGTGGAACATTATGGGTTGTTGATGATTATTGTAATATATGGAAGAGTTGAATACTGTTCCATTCGTCATACCCTCAATTATTGGTTGAGTACCTTGAGTTGGTAGGCAGAAGCATAGAGAATCAGCATAATGTATAGCTAAAGTAAGTTGATTGAGCCCAAAAAATAGTATTAGTTTTTTACTTCAACAGTAGATTTTAGTTACTTGAAATTGCTTTCATATAAATACGTTACAATTATGGTTTTGATTTTAATTTGTTTACTCAAAATTTATTAGATATATAAGGGTGTCTTATAAGTTTTATAGGATTTATATCAGCTTTATTTATTTACAGTATTAAAGTTCAAAGGGTATAGGAGCGCAGAAATCTTAAAAAAATAATTAATACAGTCGAATTTCTACCACTGGATGAATATTTGTTATAAAATGATGCACTAGGAATGTAAATGACATTCATAGTTTTTATACAAGCCAAACTTGCCAATAATTTTTTATATTTTATGTTAAATTACAATTATTTTTTATTTTTTTAACTTTCTGCAATCCTTTACCACATAAACTTTAACTGTGCTAAATTTCAAACTCCTTTGTTATCATAATTTTCGAAAATAGGAGCATAAAATTTTAGCTTAATATGTAGATCGAGGTCCATCTTATATATTAATACTAGGTTACGAATTGAAGCCCCACTCACCTCGATACCGTGAACCTTCTGAAGCAAGAATTTAACTAAGTTGGAGTTAATAATTATACTCCTAACTACAAAAAAAAGTTACAGTTTATTTATGTATTTTATAAATGTAGAAAAGTCGTATAAGCTTTTTAGAAGTGTTCTTTCTTTTGTTTTTCCTTGTTGTTCTTATTTATTTTTAACTTGAATAATTCAATTGATGAAAAACATGATATTAAAATTTCACTTACTTGCGAAATAAAATTGATTAAAATTTAAAGCCTCATTCGCCTTTAATGCGTTTAAATAGAAGTTTAATTCTGTTAAATTTACAGAGGCTCTTAAAAGACAAATAACGGATGACCGTTTCTTTCACCCTTTTGAATCAAAATGATCATCTTCAACATTTTTAATACAAGTTTTACACATTAAGTGTGTTTTCGGATGCCCGACTAATTTAGGACCCGACGGGGGCCCATAATTATAAGAAGTGAAATGTTGTGCTGCTATATCTTTATCTATACTATACATATTTTAAAATAGACCGACGACTGAGATATGGCCGACGAGGTAGGCAGAGACTTATGAAGCTTATACATCTTGCCAATGTCGATGATCTATAAATCTAATTAACAATTGCCAAACTATATCTTAAGTTAATTTTGAAATAGAACAATTCCTGTATCACTTTATCTATCAATCACAATCTGTAAGGTAATAACAATGTTTAAAGTGAATATCTATATTCACGTTGCATATTGTTTTAAAAGCTGTTTATTGTCTTATACGACCATCTTCTTTTTCATTTTAGTTTAGATTAGATTTTGCATAAAAACTTTTTCGTCATCGTTACGCAATAAGTTAATGGTGTTGTAGATTATTTCGAATAAAATACTATAATTGCATTGCTTATATTCATACAAAGACTGCTAAAATATAATTCAAATAGGTAACTAATAAATAAAAGTATTGCGAATGAGGAAGCATAAATAACTTTCATACAATTTTATTCATAAGACACAATGTTATACATCTGAATGCGAGTGTTATATCATTGTTCACTTAAGTACAAACATACAAATGAACAGATAAATCACGATTCTTTAGTACGTAATATTTAGAAGTGTGTGCTGTACAAGGTTACAAATCATTACTGAACTTCTGTCCGTAGACGTCATGTCAAACCGTTGACCTAGACACATAACATCGTACACAATATACATCTCTATAGCCCTGTATTTAATGCCCATATTAGGATTCTAGGATACAATCGTCGTATTACATTGAAATACAGTGTGAAAATTTTTATTGTAGCGTGTAAGTTATACGAGGAATCACTTTCTTACAGTTGTAAACATTTTAATCTGTATAATAGTTTATCATCATGATGGGATGGTTATAGGTAAGATGATAGTAGAATTTATTGATATTTATTTTTTGATAGTGAAATCTGTTTCTGAATATTGATATCAATAAATATTTTTTACTATCTAATAACACTTTTAAAAGGTGTAAGTTTGAAATACACAACAAAACGCAGTATACTTAAACAAAATCTTTGGTAAATTGATAAATAATAATATACCACTTAAGTACCCATATTATTCATAATTTTTAATATATAAAAAAATGTAATACGCAAAAACATTTTTTGTCTGGTAATTAGTATATCGTGTATATAATTTGCTATTCATTATTGTTTTCAATTAAAATAAATAATATAATCCTAAAGCTATAATAAATTATTAACTGGCTACATACCTTAAAAACATCTTGATTGTATAAAAAAAATCTCCAAAACTGCAATGTCGCTTGCAACACAAAATAAATCAGTTCATTTTAAATCAATTTAAATAAAGTAAACACGACCTCACGCCTCGAACGTCCAAGTCCTAATGATAACTCAATAAAAACAACCCTTCACACTTTACTTCACTAAATCCATATGATAATGTAACAATAAAATAAGTAATGAACTGCACGTGATTAGCATTATTCAACACCCAGGCGAACTCACACGAGTTTTTATAATACACATAAAAAACTATTATTATTCAAAACTAATGTCAGCGCGTCAATTTATGCGTAAGCTTTTTATTAGAATGAGATTAAGGCTCGATCCTGAAGCTCCGATACTTCCGTGCGCCGGCGCACCGGGACAACGACTATAAAAACCAACTAAGCCTCTCTTTCCCGCGAGCCTTATTTTCTTTTTTACCTTTGAAAAAACATGCGCTCGCGCCTTAACGAATCCCTACGCGTGGTGGGGACTGTTCCAATTTAATTTTTTTAAGAAATTTTTGTCTTGTCATTTTTAAAATGTACTATAACCGTAATTGGGAAAAAATAATCTTTTTAAGGTTTTATTTCGAGTACATCGTGCAACGAGTGCGACAGAGACAAATAGAGATACGTAAGACGCGTTTTTCCAGCATCACTGTTTGTTTCGCGCGAAAGAAATGGAATGAGTCGTTCGTTACTTGCTTCGCTTTATATTAATGAGTTCGAAAGAGACGTAGATAATAGTGAGGTAATTACTGTTGTTTCGCGTAAACGAGACGGTACTATAATGATTGGGTGCAATGACAGTTATTGATATTGTCGTAATAAGCGTCGATTTGTGCTCAGTGAGACTTGCCGTATAGGTGGGGTGCGATGGAGCATCTCGATAGCTAATGTTAATTAGCATTTAATGACAGTTAGTTGAGGCTAGCCGTTTTTATGTCAACGAATAGCGTGTTAGTGCGCGTTATATTTAACAAGTACACGATATTTAGAGGTTTAAACTACTGATAACAGTGTTATAACAACCTTCATTATTTATATTGAGTTTTATGAACCTTTTACTGACGCATTTTTGAGAGGCTGTATAGTGAAAGGTTGGGTAAAAGATATTAAAGCACACATGTCTCTCATACTTATTTACCTACTAACTGCGTATATACGACTATGACTGCGAGTATATATATATATGTATATATAATAAGATGAACTTACCATGGTAAAAATAATAGGAGTTCTTTTATGATGGCGCTAGATACATGACTGTGGAGGGTTACATATAGTAAATATTGAATAAGCCCTTGAGAAATATTTCATTTCTAAGCCGTCTGGATATTTACTGTCTAAGTAAGGTTTATATGAAAGCTTTCTCGAATCATTCTTTTATTTATTGAAAACAATATGTATGAAATTTTAAAGGCTAATAATTTATAATTTTACCTTCTCTTCTTGGTCGGTTAACATCTTGAACAAATTGAATATATTATGTATAAAAATTCCAAGATGAGTGTTATGCCCCCGGCGTTTGGCGGGTTACGCAGATAAGGACCGTAATCTTGCCATCGGCTCGCTAATGTGGGAACACTGACGCGGTAATTAAGATGTGTGTAGTTGAGAGAAGTTTATGTCTTGCGGTTTATACATTCTGTTTTGAAAACTTTTTTAGAAAAAAATGTTTAAAGATGTCTTGAGTTGTATTAAACATGGAACATTATTGATCAGAAATAGGTTCATCCCTTGATTTGTTGCTATAAATGGTTTAAAAAAGTTTTCGATAACCTATTTTCAGTTTTAACTTTAACTAGAAGTAACCTACTTCTAGTTAAAGTTTCTATCTTAAACTAGAGATAAGTTATTGAAAACGGCCATAAATGAAATTACTACTCTATTAACTTTGTGGATACATTTATAAATATGATATTTAAAGTTTTCCTTGGATCTTCTTTATTTACAAGTTTAGTCACTACGACCACGATTTCTGGTACGCTCAAAAATCAATGGCCTCAAATGCACGCGATGCAGAGTGCATTGATTTGCAGATTTCAATAAGTTGGATTGATCACTTCTCATATGGCGGTCTGTGTATTTATTTAATACTAGCTGACTCGGCAAATTTCGTACCCTTCATATTTACATATCTGTCTCAGCTTCTCACAGACAAAAATACTTTTTCCCTTATCTTTTAAGTTTTCTTGCATACAAATCTTGTCCTAACATAGGTAAAAGTATCATGTATGTGATTTACGACGCTGTGCATAAAGCTCTCCTTAGAAAGGAGGTTTTGGCAAACTTTAATACACATTTTACTAAACATGTGCAAATAAGGTCGTATCTACTTACTAGTTGACCCCGCGGTAGCACCGCGGCGCAATGTAAAAAAACTCCTATGTAAAAAGTCCTATCATATGTCTATTTCCTGGTTTTAAACTACCTCCCCACCAATTTATTATCCTGTCCTGTTAAATATTTTATTATCTAACAGGACTTTCTTTATTATATATAGTTTTGTACTACCATGATATTATTTGTCCTAAGCCACACTCAGCCAGCGTGCGAACGTATGGCCTTAACCCTCTCCTGAGAGGAGACCTGAGCCCAGCAGTGGGACATGGGTTATTAATTTTGATGATATTATATCATATTATTTGTATTGTAAAATATTATATTTTTAATTGAAGGTTTTTAAAACATACTTTGTAGGTCAAAGTTGTCATCTGTAAGATTATAAATTAACGACCAAACGAGCGACACAGTGGTAAGGCTCCGTAAAGTGTGATTCGCATTGATTTAGTAGCTGATGCGTCCCAGCGTCATTATCGTTCATTTTAGGTATAATCACCTAAAATGAACGAACGAACCTCAAACTTTCAACCAAAACAAGTTATTAATGCACGCATGTTATTAAATATGTATTTTTTCCACTGTTTCGCTCACATGGTTATTTGTTATTTTGTATTTTTAGCTTTTACACGTGGGAGAGCCATGCTTCAGCATGCATGGGCCGGCTCAACCGGAGTGATACCACGACCTCACAGAAAACTGGTGTGAAACAGCGCTTGCGCTATGTTTCACTGAGTGAGTGAGGATACCGGAGGCCCAAAATTCAACCCTTCCCCTAATCCCCCTTCCCATCCCCCAAGGGCGGTAACGCACTTTGACGCCCCTGGTGTTGCGGGTGTCCATGGGCGGCGGTAATCGTTAAGCATCTGCTCGATTGCCCCCTATAAAAAAAAACCTGATATTCTTTTTTCCCTATTTTATCTCATTTTACCCAAAATTTGTATTTTGTATTATTCTTTACGCTTGCGCTCAACACATAGATATAAAGATACAAGAAAGTGTCATGAGCAAAGGCGAGCTTAACCCAAAATTAAGTTTTCTTCCAACAAACCCTGAGTGAATAGGGGATAGCAGAGAAATGTAAGGGCATAGTAATGCGTACTTAGGAATCAGAAGAGCTACGAATACAACAAAAAAAGTTGTCATAGTAATTATATACGTTGATTTATACAGTAGTGTATATTGCACATTTTAATACACATGTACCATAGTTATAAGAAAACGCATACAGGTATACATATGATAAAATATATTAAGGGTCTGATAATAATCCCTGGTTCTCTTCTTGAATACACTCAGAAAAGGGCAACGCGTATCCCATTTGGTAAGATAGATAATATTTTTTTTTGTGAAAAAGACGAATAATATTTTCTGGGTGTTGTAAACCACGAGAAAAAATAGAAAAAATAATACAGAAAGTTTCAGCTGCCAAAATTTTAAGGTCGTTTCAAGTTTAGGGTATTTGTTGATGAATAAGTCAGAGTAAGTCATACAATGAGTATATATATAACAAAAACTATTTAGCACACACACCACTTAATTACTAAATTATTCACATTCACTTTATTCATGAAACTGCATCAAAAATAATCGCAGAGCCACGTGGTTTCACGAAAGGGCCGATTCAACCGGGGCGGTAATATCCTTTCTCAGAAGACCAAACTAAAATGAGAGTATTTGTGCTGTCGTGTTTTGTTGGTGAGTGCGAAACCGGAAGTCTTATGATGCAGAAGCGTCTCAATTAGCCGCCACAGTGTAGGTCATCATGCTGCATTGTTTGCATTCGTAGTAAGAACGATGACCATCACTTTTAGTTTCTGTTCATGCTTTCCAGAGCAGAGTAATTACAGCAGTTTATCAGGCCAGTCCGTATACTTCAGTATTATCTCATAAAAAAACTGCACAATTTTAATGACATTTATAATACAGTAATATGACTGTGGTATAATGGGTAGCTAGCCAGTTTTTCACGGAATTTTCAATAGCAGATGTTTTATAAATAGCTGTGTTATTTTTATGCAAATTTTATAAATATATTACATGATCTGGTTTTAGGTTAATTGGTTTCACATATTACTCCTCGCTTCTTCTATATCTTCCTTGAACTTCTAACACTGAAATGTCAAACTTAACGATATCATTAGACGTTCTTGTTACAAAATTGTTAATATGGTGTCAATTTTATTTTTAACTAGGTGACTCTGCGAACTTTGTACCGCCATATTCATTTGCGTGAAAATTTTCTGAATTATCGAAAAACTTATCTTAGTAAGACCGTGTTAACTTTTCCATACAAACTTTTTTTTGACAATAAATCACATAAAAAAAAGTATTATCTAATTTGGTGCAGTCGATCGAAAATTAAGCGTGTACTTACATTTCTGTGATTAAGTTTTACCTATATATATATATATGTAGATGTTGTTAGAAGAATAGGTACATTTAATTTTTTTGCCATATTTAATTGTATATTGTAACATAATAAGCTGTATCAGTAAACAATTATTATGAGTAACTATCAGTTCACACTATTTAGTAGTTCCAGAAAACTTTTTGAAGTGTCGTTTGTTCTATCTATAAAAAAAGCCAATAAAGAAGCCGATTCAGTAGAACTATTTTAAACAATGTCCTTTTCATTTCTCCGCCGGGGTCTAAATATCTAATTCATACATAAATAATAGAGCGGCACGTAACGTCCGGCGCATTCGGCGGCCGGGAGTCGAGTGACATGGTGTCATTAGCGCGCGACTCACGCGCAGGTTAAACTACGCCACGTGCTGCGTCTGCGCCGACAAACGGCCCGCGCACCCTTCCGACATCTACAGGTTGTAGCTGTTTGTTTGACTTGCAAGTTTGTTGACTTAGGAACGCTTTCAGTAGAATTTGTAAAAGATATTATGTTATAAAGCCAGGTTGTGACGTCTAAGTGTTCATTAGAATTGACATTCGTTCCTTTCAAATGTTATGTCACCTGTAACATCCATACTTTTGCAGGGTTATAATTGGTAGTAGGGTGCATAGTTGTTGATTAGAAGGTAATATAGACAATGTTATATCACGTGTTATTATTGTATTTATATTTATTGTAATCATTTTCAAGTATATGTAAAATTAGATTCAATGTTATTTATAGGAGTGCTAAACGACCAGGAAAGACTTAATCATGAGTCGATTCTGTGAAAGTTAACAAACTATCTCTTTATTATATTTTTAAAAACACGCTGTATGTATATCACAATGACGACGTATTTAACAATAACAGCAGGGAGGTCTACGTAAAGACGCCGGCATGACCGCCGAAACCACGTAGCGATCCACCCTAATGTAAACAATAGACAAAAGACCCGACGGTTATTAGGATACGCGATAGTATCTTAGTTTAGTACAGTTGAACCGAGTAGGTAGCTTAAGGTGTAGAGCTGATGTCCCTAAGACACACGGACTTTTTCTTAAAACTTATGCACTTTTCTTACGTAAAATACGTCTTCTAAGAAGTTCATTTTAGCTATAAGTTTTTTACGTGCCGACGTTTTATATTTATCATAGCAGTTGATTAGAGTATAAGAGACATTATAGAAACTTTTAGAAGGAAATTGTGCGTTTTCGTTCCAAAAAAATAACTTAAAACTTTTAAATAAAATTTTATTAAGCTCGAGCTGGTATACATTATACACCGTATATGTATAACAAATTTTAACTCTCTTATTTTGATTGAATAAAAAGGCCTAAGCTATCTCCTCCTACTCAAATAATAATAAGCAGTAAATGATTTAAAAACATTATCTATAAAACAGGCACATAATATTGGCTTTAATTTTATTTTATATTAATTTGTGCACTCACTTCTTTTGTTTTTATCTGAACGACTGTACTTAAGCGTCCGTATTACCAAGAATTCCCGCTTGCATCGCAGGGTGGTGCAATGATTTTGTCAGTTGTTTTTCACTAAACAGGTCGTTAAGATACCATCGAACTGGATTAGAGATTAGAGCGGACTGAACTTTGCTAATGTAGGAGCTAAGATTTAAAAATAAATACGACGCTCTTTGAATCTGAATTTATTAGATTTTCGTTTATCAGATCTTCTTCTAGAAGACTACTAGCTATGTATAACCTAGTTTAAAAGCTGTAAAGAATAGCGAAATATTCTTATTTAATTAAATTATAACTTTTAATTCAAATAAAAATACTCGTTGAACATATATGATACGACATTTTGAATTGCTATAGATTCAAGATACATAATTTGAGTTTTTATTTTTTAAAAGATAATTCTCGCAAATGAATATAAATCCTGGTCGCGATTGACTTTACAAAAATACATGAAACGGATACAAAGAACACCCAGACTATCTCTCCGCCATCCGTGCAGTTTATACGTCGGATGAAGACCTGCACCTGCTATCTTATCTTATTAAATATATTATTGAAGACCATATTTTCATTTGTTCCAAAAGTACCGAAGCGCTCGTGAATATTAAGGTGCTTCGTAAAACTTACTTCATTTCAATCTTGAAGATTTTGCATAACACCGATGAACTAAAAATATTTTTACGCTATAATTAGCTGTCGTAAATACTAAAATATAAAAGCTTACAGTTTCTTAAATATCACGTTCATTTCCCAATATAAAAGTCGACTACTACATTATATGTAAAATAATGTAAAATAGTATGATTAAAATTGTATCATATTTAAGAAATCATCGCTGTAACGCTTAACAGTTTTTTTTCATTATTTGCTATTGAGTATATTACCTTGACTTCGCATATATTTAATATACTATTATAATATATACATAATGTCCCACTGCTAGGCTCGGGTCTACTCTCAGGAAAGGATAAAGGTTATACGTCCACACGCTGGTCAAGTGCAGGTTGGGGAATATTATTATTGATTCATTTTTATTAATACTGTAAAGCTGAATAATTTGTCTGTTAAGTCAAATGCGATAATCTCAGTAACTACTGGCCTGATTTGAAAAATATTTCAGTATTAGATCGTCCAGTTATCGCGAAAGGTTATGGATATATATCATCACACTACGACCAAAAGTATCGGAATGTCAATGAAAGTGAAAAATAGTGCTTCTTAAAAATTTCTACTGCGTGCGCTGCGAGAAAGGTTAATTTCCCAAAAATAATGTATTAGAAATACTTTCGCTTTAAGAATAAAAATAAATCTGCAACTGTATAAGTCTATGTTCCAAAGTTCAGCTCATATTAATCTTTTTTTTTGTGTCATAGTCTAAACATACTGTAATATCAGAAGTAAAATCTTTTCATAGTAAAGACATTTATTCGCGATCGAACATTACGCTACCAACTTTGCGGTTACGTGGCTTAACTAGTCTATATAACATATAAAGTTGGGTGTTATATATAAATTAATGTAATATATGAAAGCTAATATATAAATATGTATTTTTGGACAGTAAATTTAAGCTGAGCCTATCCTTATCAATCCATTCAAATCCTACCCACCTCAAATTTATTTTATAAGCGTAGGTCAACCTTTCTTGAAAGTGTAATTATATTCAGACCAGACAAAGCATAAGCTAAAACTGGAGTAAGGAAAGCAAGGCAGGAAAGTAGGTAGGGCGATGGGTATAGTGTAACAATACTGCTGATGTCGTATGGAACATAGGTTTGTCCTAATGTCCTATGATAAAAGAAACCCTGAAGATATCACTTACTAGCCGTCTCTGGAATAACCCACGGTACACAAGTATAATACAGTATAAATAATTGTGTGAGCACAGTCAGTTGTTCTAAGATAATATGGTTTTAAGGTTTCTTTTTTATGCAGTAGGTGGCAAACAAGACGTATCGCCTGATGGTAAGCGATTACCCATGGACACCCGCAACTCCAGAGGCGTCACAAGTGCGTTGCCGGCCTTTGGAGAATGGAGAGGCGAAGGGGGAGGGGTTAGGATATGAGCCTCCAGTATCCTCACTCACTCGGTGAAACACAGCTCAAGTGCTGTTTCACACCGGTTTTCTGTGAGGCCGTGGTATCAGTTCGGTCGAGCCGGCCCGTTCATGTCGAAGCGTGGGCTCTTCCAGTGGTGGTAAGGTCTCAGTGTAATATATCTATCTATCTCTCTGCATATATACAATATATAAATATGTTTAACAAAACTCGGTTCTGTCTAGCCTACCATATGTAAGATTTGTGATTTTTCAGTTATTATAGTTTTTAATAAAAATATAGAGTTTGATAGAGTTTTGCATAGCATCCGATATCATAATTTCAAGTATTACAATACTCTAAAACTATATTTTATTTTCAATAGACAGACAGACATAACATCAACATCAGCCATGTAGGGGATAATTTTATAATCTTTAAAACTCAAGCCGTTAGTTACAAGGTAAGTAAAATGGACCTCACTTAAGATGCATTTTTAACCACAGGGTTGCCCCGACGTTATAATTTTATTTGTTGTATCAAAATTGAAAGATTACAAAGCGTGGATTAGGATTACTGAGTTTTTGATTGAGTTCAATTCTAGGGTTTTGATGTTTCACGGAATATTTAAATTTTTGCATTTAGATGATTCAGCTTATGGAGTTTATGATTTTATATTTTGTAGTTTTTATGTTTTGAATTGGTATGCGTGATCTACAGCGTTTATTATGAAATTATAGTTTTACTTTGTTTCATTCCATATGATGATTTATTAACCATAAAAATATTTTTACTAAAAAAGTGCACGGCTACGAATACGATTATGTAATAGTGATTTCCTATAAAACTCACTCAATGTATATTAAATATCAACGACGAGCTTTTCTAGCCTTTAAAAACGAATTATCCTAAAAATGTACGTAATTTGTTTTTAAAGATTGCAAATTTATTTACGATTACGAGAAAGTACGAGTTTAAGCACGAGTGTAATTGATGTCGATTGATTACAATTAATATATGACGATATGATGATAATTGTGATACATTATAATATTAAAATTGATTGATGAATTTAATGTTTAAGCTGGGGTTAACTTGTTATTTACATACACCTGCTGTCTATGTGGTCATCGAGTGACAACCCTACATGCGGTCGCGGGGTCGTTGGGCGTGGTGTGTAGATGGCGCGATTGTAGCCAGTGCGTCCGTCCTGTTTACCTGCTTGCTCCGCAAACAAAAGGCAACACAATCTTGTACAATCCATTTCCAATATTACAGCGTTATTTTAAAAAGAAAAACATACAAAATATCTAGCTCGAGAATTTACTTGAAAGGTCGTTTATTGGTGGCTGTTATTGGTTGCGATATTAATTAATAAATTGTACTCCGTTCATCACCATAGATTGTTAGTTAGTTCATTTTAGTTCTGTATGATTTTAGATTAAACCTTAAGTTAGAACTTAAACCTTAAGTTAGAATAGTAATTAAGATTAGGATAGTTGTTACTTTGGTTACGTAATAATAGTCACAAAAATTCAGAATCAAATATTAACTAAGCTAAGATTCTGTTCGAAGTCTTTCTTTAAATTGTAGTTCACAGATGAACGGTTCGCCGAGAACACCCTCGTCTATCTAGTCTCTCATTCTATTTCTTTCAGTCTATTCCAGTCTACTGCTGAACGAAATCCTCCCCCAAAGACGCTTGCCATCCCGGTCTTGGGCAGTTCTTGTATATAAAATAAGAAAAATCATAAATAACCCCTAGCTGCAGAGCTAGCTGGTGCGGCTTAGCTGTAGGAAAGGCTATAAAAACAATTAGGCCGTACCTATGACACTAATATCAAATATTTTCATTCAATAATTATAGCTGTTTGACGAAGAATATATTATTATTAGTTTAGGGACCATAGTAATTTAATAGAAAGCAGGGTATCAGTACTTATTTAGTTAATATTTTAACAATCAATCAATGCAACGAAGAAATTTAGTAAGCAAGTGGTTTGTTATGGTTCTACATAATTGAAACTATAACTGTAACAGACCATTTGCTTATTTCGAGTCAATGTACTTTAATATATTATGTATACATTGGTTTAAAACGTCCTTCACCCTTCAATTTCACCTGTTTCCAAGTCTGACCTCAAATCGGTCTAATCGATGAAATCGTTGCGCCCGCGCAGCTCGCCGGTATGGACAGAGGAAAGAGGAAAGACGGGAGGGAAGGGGGACTGAGGGTCCGTGATTTAATACCCCGCTCGCTAATTATGGCTTGTTCAAATTGTACCTTTCTCACGGGTTCACACACAGACCGGTTAAATATTGGACTAACTTGAGTTACAGCTTTTATAATTTTCGTACATAAGCACTTCCGATTACATTTTTATTGGAATATAATTATAGAATTATTGTAGGAAGTAATTAATCTTTATTGATTCGCATCCATGCAGCATTTTACATACGGTATTATGAATTTCACATGTGAATATGCTGATCTTGTGAGGCTATATTAATTAAGTTATTAAATTTTAAAAATATATTTGGGCACTTCAAAAACATCAAAGCAATGTGAAGGTACATTTCGATTACGGCAGAAATTCTGACGAGAGGGCGAGCTCTACAAAGTGCTCCCCCTCTTTTCTAGATAGAAAAGGAGTATCGGGGTTTCTAAACAGGGGCTATCCACAAACGTAGGTGGTCCGAGGTACGTCCGAGTTCCAAGGATTTCCTATGGAGGGTGTACCTATTTCCTCGGCTTCTAGTACCTGTGCCGGTGATTTTTAGCCGGTTCAAGTTCGTCATAGCCATCAGTCGGTGGTATCTGAGGGGATTTCCTCACAAAAAAATCATTTAGGCATTAATACCTAGACACAACTTACATGGATCTAATTATCGTGTCACAAAATAAATTGCATTTAGAGATAGTCCCATTTATACAAAGGCAATCGATATATACGCTGAGTGTACCGAATATAATGTCGTAGTCTAAAAATACTGTAATATCAGAAGTAAAATTTTGGTAATACATCGGCGTCCGAGTAAAACCAAGTCGATGATGGAGATGGTGGTCCATCGTAAAAATCGCTTATGGAAGTATCGTTAGAATGAATGCGGTGGACTACCTGGACTAAAACATTTTGCTAATCGTTTAGGATTTTCTGGACTTCAAGATGAATTGATGGCTAAATGAAATCCATAAAAATATTATGATTTTGAAGTAACTCTCTTTGCTTGTCTGTTACACTTTCAGGACTAAACCGTTAACCGTTAAATAAAAGTTGACATGGAGATACTGTGATTGTTACAGTAGCATAGGCTTGTCTTTACCACGATAACTAACGGTAAAAGTTATGTATGAGATGTTTGATGATATTATTACAATTAACAATTATTTTGCGCCCCGTGGCACAACACGCGGTTGTTGGACGAAGCTAGTCTAAAGTAAAAGTAGTATATTTTACTTCTTGGGACGGCCCGTCAAAATCGGTCCAGTCGTTCCAGAGATTAGTTGGAATGAACATACAGGCAAACATAATTAGAAAAATGGATGTTTTGATGTAAATACCGTATACCTTCATACGCATACGGGCGTCCGGCACGCTCCTCGTCGTTCACATCTTCTCGGCCTTCTGAAAACATTTTGTACCACCGATAAACGTTGCTTTTGTCCAAAGTAGCTTCTCCGTATACCACAGTCAACATTCGGAATGCATCCGCGCACTTAATTTCGTTTTTCACACAAAATTTGATACAAATTCTTCGTTCCATTTTTTTGAATAGGTAAAAATCGAAGACGAACCAAAACACGCGCAAGCAAAGCAGATGTCAACAATTAACTGAACATTCAAAATGGCCAAACTTGTCAGCATAAGTGAGAGACATATGTACCAACATAACGCCACAAAAAATCGAAATTCGAATATATGTAACCCGCGAAAATTTAAAATTCGCGATACTTTTTGAACACACCTTACCGTATGCATTTAGTAAAAACCTGTCGATTTAAACAGTACAATGACACCCTTCAATTTTTATTTATTGGTTAATTCAGCAGTTTCGATGATAAGTTTTATAGTTTGACAAGCTTGCTTGAGCAGCCAACTTATCAGATCACTTGTTTGGGACCTTAAAAATCATACATTTTTCATTCTGCTTTTAATTCACGATAATTTCGTACCATACTATCTAAGATGCGCCGATCTGTCGGTACGTTACTGCATTCGCTATACTTATTCTGTCTGTCCCAACCTGTTACCCGGTCAACCTTCGAACTATTGCTCTCTCGTTCTAATACTGGTAAATTCCTATACTCTTTCTTGATCTGGCGATCTCAGGTCAGGCCAAAGCACATTAACGTAATGATACTTAAACACATATTTAAGTACGGATTCTTTTTGTATTAAAGTAGTATGTCTGAGTGTAGCCTGGTATTTTATAATTTGTATCGCAATGCAATGTTTTATTGAGATAGTTCAGTAATAGTCGGATTGAAGTTCTCGGTACCGCAACGAAGCCGGTTGGTTGTGTTCATTTGTTTATGCAAATAAAGAATTTTTAAGTTGGAATATATCTTTTTGTTATCAAGCTTACAATACAACCAAGATCATAATTACCTCATAATAGCAATATCAGCATTTTAATTTAATCAAGAACCACAAGTTAAATAAAGCTTTGAGAGAGGGCTAAATAATAAAAAAATAGCCGTAAAATCAGATGCACAGCTATTTATTCTGGTCTAGGTCTGTCTATCGGACATCCCGCTTCATCTTCAATATGTACAAATACTGTAAACAAAGAAACTATGCGTTAAAACAAAGTTTTAAAACAATGGAATACATAGCGCGCAAGAGGAAGTGTATGGAATAATATTAGGGAATAGCTTTTGTTAATAACGAATTCAGATCGAACGATTTTGGAAATACAATGATTACTATAACTTTCTAAGCTTTTGTATGATGTACTATCATTATTTTTCATTATATATCTATTATTTTTCAGTGTTTGAAGTTTCCCTAGTATGTCAAATCCATTTACTTAGCTAGTAGTACTAGTTACTAAAATTTGATAGTGTGTTTAACATGAAACTATATCAACTCAATTTACTAGAAGGGACCAGTAGCTCATAAATAGTAAGTAGTATTATTTTAGCAAGGAAGGTCTTAAAGGATGTTTTTCCTATAAAAATGCACCCGATGAGACACATGTGCATTGTCTTTGCTTTCTATAAAATATTGACTTAAAGCATTTATCACTCGGCTATTAGAACCAAATAGAATTAGCTGTTGCAGCCGTATCTAGTACCTATCAATAAAGAACATATCAGTAAAACTTACTTTCATTCGTGTCACAAGTAAACTCCAGCATGTCACATAGATCAAGAAAGCTTCTCTTTTTATCTCCATTCAAGCCGCATACAGCTATCGTATCGTGAATACATGATTCTGATAAAGTACAATATTGTTCTACCTTGCTCTGCAAAAATGGTAAATATTACGAACCCACTGTCATTGTAGATACTAGCGAAGGCGATATTTATTTATTTGGTATGAGAACCATGAACATTAGCAACAGCCTTTAACGGTCCACTGCTAGTTGTAAGCCTCTCGTTATAAAGCAATCTTTGAAATACTATACTACTATCGCCAGACCGGTTCATGAATGGTTTTTTTTCCAATTTTCTTTCTCTAAGTAGTGTTATTGTCCGTTGTAGTTTGCATGCTTAACCGCTTCTTACAACTCCCATTGGAAACAGTGGTGGGGACTAAGCGACTACAACGAAGTACTTACTACAAAAGTTGTACAAATATGGAATTTGCTTCAACTTACTGAAGGCGTAGATATGTAATTAGGTACGTGGCATTGCACTGAACAGAATTGAAGTAACACTAAAATTATATCTGAAATTGAAATGTAGCTGATTAACGAAAATAATGTAAGCATTACATACATACATATACTGTTTTCTTAACTATATTTTGTGAATAGTAACGTTGGTAACGTTGTCAATGCGATTTACGGGCCAAAAACGCATAGAAGCGTTTTGTATAGTTTAGTTGCTAAAATGACTACTCATCCGTGCTCAAATCGCTTTCCGCTTTCCATCAGAAAGCGGCAAACAATGATGGTTACAAACTAAAACATATAATATCTAAAGCAACTTAGATACATACTTTGTTTATATTAGATTTGCCATGATTATTGTCTCTGAAAACATTACTCCTATTACTATTAAGAAGATCAACAGTGAGTTTGACCTAAAACTAAGGCCTCTCAATGATATTTATCAACAAGATAGCTTCAAAAATAGTTTAGAAATTTCCATAACATTATTGATTATTTCTTACTTACAGTAAACTAATGTCTGAACTATTCTAACCCACATTGCGTTGCAGCTGGAATGTGTGTAATGATAATATTCAATATAGTCTCTGACCAGGTAACTATGTCAAAGCGACATGTTTGTGTCGTATAGAAAGGTTAAGCTCAGGGGTACGCAACCATTTGTCAAATAGTATGGCGATACGCTTAAAGTAAAATCTAGATTGTATTACAAGAAAATTTTGCTCTTTTAAAATTCAAGTACAAAAATACAGATCATTGACACAAAATTACATATTTTAATAACACCCAAACAGGAAAATGTAGATATGAATATCTGTTGTATTTCAACTCATTTTTTTTTTGGTTTTATAAAGGAACATACACTTCAATAACACAAATTAAGCAATACAAGGGATTATAAAGTAACTAGCTGAGCCCTGCGGTGTTACTCGCGGTACAAAAATATTGTGTGAATTGTATCTTTATAAATTGTAGTCAATGTGTTATTCTGATGTATAAGATATATTATTGTAAAGTTTAATTAAAATCCATTCAGTAGTTTTTACGGGAAAGAATAATAAACATCTATCCATACTTACAAACTTTCGTGTTTATGATATTAAAATTATACATTATTATATAGATATTAATTTTTTTTATAAATATCAAACTAAAATAAAATAATTTTATGATCTTGCTGGTTCTCTTCTAGGAGTAGCAATCCTTGCAGCAATTTGAATAGTTAAAAGAAGAAAAACTATAAACAGTCAATTACACACGTATAAACTTTTTCTTTATGGTTAAGCATAACTATCCAAAAAAGGTTTACTCCAATACAACAAATTTAATTCAAATCTGTATCCCATAGCCGTAGGACATGACTGAATACCAAATAACTTCATAAACATTCCTTTAAATAGTCAATTATTATAGTAAAGATGATAACATTCAAGAAAGTAATGTTACGCACCCCTGATAGATTGTTAAAGTTCCTATAGGTTGAAACATATAGTAAATGTTGTATCATAATTTCCTATCCCGTAGTCATAGTTTTGGTTGTAGAATGTAAACAATTGATGATATTGTCCTACTAGAAACTTCTTGGTAGCTAGTCGGAGCAACCGCACGCAAAATGATATTTAGAATAGTTTTTACAAGTAAGTTGAGTTTGAATTTCATTTAAACTTATTTATTTCAGCAAGATATTGATTATTTTAATATAAATTCTGTTAAAAAATATGCACAACCAATAGCAGCTCGAGATATTATACCATGGAATCAACATGTGATGAATCAATGAATTAGGTCTGGGCGTGTCTCATTACGCTCTTAGCGGTATTAGTTGATGGACCCTGAGTACAATGTGCGCTCATAGCCCAGTTGCACTCGGTGATTAGAAACAATCATCGAGGGTACGCAACGACGGTGCGGTCAGAACCTGGATGGGCGATCGCTAGTGGCATGTTACCAGAAGCGTCTCCGTGATTCGGAGGTCACGTTAAGCAGTCGGTCCCGGTTGTTATCGTACGGTAATAGTTGTGAAGTTGTAGACCTTCGGGAGGCTTAAAAACATCCAAAAGGCAAGATACGTAGCCACAACGTATTCTTACCAGTCCCCAAACCACACTTGGCCAGCTTGGGGACGTATGGCCTTAACCCTCTTTTGAGAGGAGACCCGGGCCCAGCAGTGGGTCATTATGCGTTGTTGAACATAGATTTACATATCCTTCTAAATTGCAGGTTTAATAATTATTGGACTCGCGGCCCAAGTATGGTCTCACGTAGAAATAGAAGCCGAAGATTATTTCTTTCCTCTAGAACCGGTGAGAATTTCTTTTTAATGAAATTTATAAACTTATAAGTTCTACCTCAGGTACTTTATTATGTTTAGCATTAAAATATTCGTCACATAAATTTAGACACATAAAAATATGTTTATATTTATATGACGAATATTTTAAGAACAAATATTACTACTTGTAATAATGAAACGACTTTGAACATTTCAATTAACACATTTTATGTGTTAATATAAATGTTCAGTTCATTCGCTACTAAAAATGTTATAAAAGCCTGTTTTGATATATTTTTAGACATTGGGTGAAGATATTTTCACAAGACACGAGGTGATTCTCTTGTTATCATCACTAAACAAAATCACTAA
Organism: Hyphantria cunea; assembly: GCA_003709505.1. Classification (NCBI taxonomy): domain Eukaryota; kingdom Metazoa; phylum Arthropoda; class Insecta; order Lepidoptera; family Erebidae; genus Hyphantria; species Hyphantria cunea. The sequence goes on from PKRV01001350.1 coordinate 522,983, forward strand.
AATTTGTCATTAGATTATACACTCTAAGCTAATCCGCTTACAGTAAATTTTTCGATATCTCACACCTCAACAGTCACTATGTTTAGTTTCGTTCGAAATTGACATTAATCAGTATTAGTAATCAAACACAAGCTTGTTTATTAATTGAAACAGTAAAATTTACTTTCTTATAACCAAAATTTGTTCAATTATTCAGCTTAAACCATATTTATACTTTGCGCTTTTTCGCATGCATGACTTGTCGCACTAAACTTAGAAACTTAGAACTTAGTTAAATACATGCCGACTAAATTACCTACGTAATTATTTCTTATAAATTTACGTAAAGTGAGAAATGAAGAAAAGAGTTAACAATAATTTGTTCAGCATTGAAGTCAGTGGAAACTTTTAAAAGTAATATTAAACTAATCTTACTGCGAGAGAGACATGCTTCGGCATGAATGGGTCGGCTCTCGACCGGAGTGATACCACGGCCTCATAGAAAACCGATGTAAAACAGCGCTTGCACTGTGTTTCACCAAGTGAGTGAGGGTACCGGAGGCTCATACACCAACCCCTATATTCCAAAGGCCGGCAATGTACTTGTGACGCCTCAGGTGTTGGGGTCTCCATGGGCGGCGGTAATCGCTTACCATCAGGCGATACGTCTGCTCGTTTGCCCGATATTCCATAAAAAAAACTTTTATTTTCCTTTCGTTTCCTTGAACAGAAGTCAAATGTAGTGGTCATCATACTCATTGGGAATTCAGCCAATGCAACAATGCAGCATGGTGACCCACACTATAGCAGCCTATTGAGATGTTTCTGCATCCTCCTGTCTTGCACTTACCTATGAAATTCAACAACTAGAAAGAATTTATAATAATTATTTATTTGTTAAAGATGGTAAACTTTTGCAAACTGTCGGAGCAGTGTCAACACGACTTTATACCAATCTGTGGACAGGACTCGCTGGGTATCACGCGGATGTTTACCGATAATTGTGACTTGTACGAGTACAATTGTGACGAGAAGAAGCGTATGTACCTTATGATATTTTTAAGACTGGTTATAAAAGAGAGCTGATTGCAACAGTGATGGATGCTAACTCTATAAAAAATTCATAAGGAGCAATAGTAACTATTAAACGTTATTGGTAGTGTATTTTTAACCCCTGACGCAAAAAGAGGGGTGTTATGAGTTTCAAGTCGATGTCTGTTTGTGGCTTCGTAGCTCTCAAACGGATAGACCGGTTTCGATGCGGTTTTTGTCATTTGAAAGTCAGTTTCTTAGCTATGTTTGTTTGGTTAATATGGGCCCAGCAGTGTAAGATTATCAATTAGCTCTTTATTAAAATGATGTAAAGTATTTTTAGCATGTGATTACTCGATTAACTGCTCGCGTAGGGGGGTTTTTCAATTATAGCCTGTATACATTATGTTTCAGAATATCGACACGTTAAATCTGTTGTTTGTCAATACGAGGCTGCTGCCGCCCCTTTGGTAGCAGATTGAATGCATCATACAAAAATGAGAGTTAAAAATGTGAGTTCGGTGTTCAAAGAATGCAATATTTTAGCATTAGTACATAGTCTATACTAATATTATCTAGTTAAAAAGTTTTTTTGTTTTATTGAATGTGCTAATCTCCGAAAGTACTGGTCTACTGAATGTTAAAAGAAAGTTTTTACAGAGTTAGATAGTTCAGTTATGGATAAACTTTAGACTCTTTAACATTACGCCAGAACCAAAATAAGCGGAGTATCAATAAAAACTGTCGCGAAAATGGTAGATTATGGGTTATCGGTTATAGTTTCATAAAAATATATGTATAAAAGAATAATTTCCCTTTAAAAGTTACAGGTGGATTTTCTACCTGTAACTTTTGGAAGTGATAACTTCTTATAGAAGGGTAAACCACTTCGTTACGTAACGCGTTATGGCGCTTTTCTGTCTGGCTTCCCTTTCTCTCATGCATGCAGGCAGCAGTAGATAGGCTCCATCTCTTTCACTTTAACCCAGCAGTAAATAGTTCAACATGGATTGGTTTGAGTTATCACTTCTGTCGGGCGTCCCGAGACGCACTCATGTTTTTTCAGGTAAAGAAATTTATTCACGCTGTAACAACATCACGCTACGGACAAAAAGGGGCGTAGACGAGATTGCATGGGTCAGCCAGTGTTAAATAAAATTTCACTAGTTTTGTGAATAAAGATTACTGTTAACTATTTTAAGTTATTCTGTTGTTATTATCTTTCCCGCACAGTTGCTTAATGTTTGTTTTTGTTCCAGACATCTACAGCTTCAGATCATACTGTGTATCAATAGAAAGATATTGCTCTAACGTCCACCATCTTTCAATATTAAGTTTGTAAATACATTTAATTTTCTGTTAAAAACGATTTGCTTTTATCTGAATATTGAAATTTATCAGGCCATATAAAATCAATCGACGACTGCTACTTAATAAATAGTTATTTTAATAGGTCATCTGTGCAAATTAATATGTTATTGATATTTTTATTCTAATCGTTTGTATAAAATTTAATTGAATAGTAGTTTCGTAATAGAAAATTCAAGAAGAGAAAAGTGGAAAACTAAAAAAAAACAGATTGTGAAAAAGACATCTAATTAAAATTTCTTGATATAGTAGTATTAAATAAACTTTATTTTTTTATTTGTTTTGCTTCAACCTTTTTCATAAAATTTTGAGCGGTGTTTTAAAACTATTTTAAAATTATACCAAGAACCTTTACCGTTTACAGAGAAATTAAAAAAATACTTTAGTTTTCGAACCTAAGCGCTAAATAAACATTGAACAGGAGCGCTACAGGGCATCTGCGCAAGCGCAAACATTAGTACGAAAACAAACTCGACATATTTGACATTACACGCCTACGACTTAGTTGCACATTCTAAGAATTTCTTAAATATATACTTGAGTGTATATACTATTTCTAGTCTTGTAGTGTCTTTCAGTACTTGTGAAATATTAATAATTAATTTTTGACTTTTAAAAGAAATAAAATTAGGTCTCATACTGAATGTTTTTTCTGTAAATAGAGTATCTATATCTCAACTTATGTTAAGTATGTAGTACATATATTTTTCGTAGACTTTTGTCAACGTCTGTGCTCGCATATACATACGTCACACAGCGGGGAATATTTAAATCAATATTAATTTTTACTTGTCAACCGATTAAAATACTAAATGTTGAGAAAAAATCACTATAATATATAAAAGAAAACTGCATACAAATTTGTTTAATTATTTCTGAAATAAGCACGCACAACAAAATTTACTAAGAGCCATCAATTCTAAAAACTATTGTTTTGAATTGTGTTACTGTAATACAATCATTTGTAATAGAAGAAATAGAAAATTATTATCACAAAGTTCAAGTACACAAATAAGACAACTAGATTGCATAGCATTTTGTCTCAGAATGGACAAACAAACCGGTGCCACAGTAGAGGTGGTACTAACAGATAAGCTAACATTATGGATCCTTTGAAAAGAGCTGACATTGCGCATCTAAACGAGCAAACACTGATAGTCAACTTTATAGATTTCGAAACTGTTGAAATTACTACAAGAACTCGATCGAATAAAATTGAACAAAGAAGTTCATTTTACTCAAATTCATTCAATTAATAATTTAGCCACTATCGGTAAAGGCGGTAGCTGCTGAAACTATCTGTGATATACGAAGTTTTCTCATACTAATTAAATAAATATATACTTTTGGTATTAAAAATACACTTCAGTATTATAATTTTTTTAGTTAATTTTCTTTTTATTAATATTTGTACTCCAAATTTTGCCATTTCATTCGTAAAATATCTGCTATATATATAGCTGTTATACCTCGACTACCACTTCGGTTATTTGGCTTAAAATTTTAAATAAATTGATTATTTAATTCTTAACATAACATAAAACTATTAATCACTGCATTTTCGTTTACCATCATAGTATTGCCTGCGACTTTGCGCATACGTCTTCATGAAGATAACTGAGTGAAGTGCTCTTGCGGCATTCCCATTACGCCTGCGTACAATGCTCAATTAATAACACCGACCGATATCGGTTTTCTTCGGGCGTTGTCAGGTTGTCGAAGCCACTTATACTGCGTTCCTGATAAAATTGAAGAGTTAATTGGACATGGTTCTTTAGGATTTTCTTGAGTTTTCTAGACTGTATTACTTTATTACAGTAGATAAGCGAATTTATACAAGAATGGAGTATTACATGCGTCTTGGAATAAGTTATTATTGAGTAAGTACTCACTGAGTAAAAATTATTGTTAAAGTAAATAAAAGTAAAATTAATGTATTGGTAATTTGATTGCCACATTACAAGAATATTAATCTAAACATAACTGAATCATTTTGAAGATTAAATGAAACAGAGGTTTATTACGATAAAAATAAAAACAAATTTGAAGGAGACCAAACAAGTAAGTACAATACCAATTAAACTAATTTTGTAAATTTTCTCCCATCTTCATGGTATAATAAGCCTTTTTAGAAAAAAAGTGAAACTTATTGTATTTTTTTTGTTACAGTCTTATATTTTTGCAATGTTTTTGAAATCTCGATTACTTGAATGTCAGGGGAAATGCTAAAATGTTCAAAATATTAATTTTTTGACTCAACAATTTTCGAGTTTAATTGATCAAATTTCGACATAAAAAGATTATACCTTATAGTGAAGTACATTTATTGAAAAACATTTCTAAAAAACATTCATTTGGTGCTAAAACACAAAGTCAAGTATATACATTACAAACTTATATTGAAAGGTATAGTAATATCGATGTAATTTCAAAATTGCTAGAAAACTGTTAGCTTTCTTTTGACTTAAATAATTTTGCAGTTTTTTTTATTAATTATATAGCACCAAATCTTCTTGTACGCATGGCCTTAACCCTCTCCTGAGAGGAGACCCGAGCCAAGTAGTGGGATATTATGGATTGTTGATGAAATCTTCTTGTGTACTTTCTACTTTATCTGCTTGCTTCTAGTTTCTACTTAACACTAACAAAAAAGTAAATTAAACTAATTGCAATACTCAATATACTGCATTTTTCTTTTCGGATTATCGTTTCAGTTCAGTCCCCAACCCGCACTTGGCCAGCGTGGGGACGTATGGCCTTAACCCTCTCCTGAGAGGAGACCTGAGCCCAGCAGTGGGACATTAAGGGTTGTTTATTGAATGATTTCAGTTAGAATTGCGTTTTTCATTGTGGCCTTAAATGTCTATCATAAAACTATGTCTAACTGTAAGCAAAAGTCCCTATCTTATAACAATTCTAGAATACGAATACAGAACGTTATAACTGTTTGTCGCTGTACTTTCTTGGATACACTGTAAACTTTAACCGTGTTTAGATAAGATTTGTTCGACTTATGATTCTGATAATCTCTCACTTTATTAAACTAACCTTTCTGTAAAGGTTTCTCAAGAAAATGTTAGAATTAAAAGCTTTCCCACGTAAGTATACTTCTTATATATAACCTTTCTTATTATATTTCATTGTTTATTCAATATTTTATGACCCAAGTTTCTCTTCCCGATCGGAAGAGATTCTTTTACAATAATTCCGGTAAAAGGATACAATGTTTATTTTACACTCCTCCAACATTAATGAAAACGAACAGGCTATTAATTCATTATTAATGTTGACAAATAGTTCAATGACATTACTTTGTAGAAAAGTAAACATGTTTTGCAAGTTTATAGTCTTTATCCGTCTCTTCGCGCAGTTACCCTCTTTTCTGTTTGTTGTGGTTCCTTAGTTTTAAGTTGATCTTCTTCCGGTCGTTGCTCTTAACTTGTTCTATAGTTCAGTCTTTATTTTAGGGGAATATTATGATTAACAATCTGTAAATAACGGCAACGGCAATCTGTAAATTCAAGTGGTGCCTTACTAATTATAGAAAAAAATTAAAAAATCTTGATGGAAAAGACTTGATTAATCAAACTATCTTTCATTATTAAGAAGACAAGACAAGAACAAGTAATGAAGTATTAAAAAAACCCGACTGCGTCAATATCATATATAAACATATAAGTTATACATATATTCGTAATCACCGTTAAAATTTCTTTATTTGGATACCACACTCGATGTATTTTAAAAACATTTTTTAAGATTATTTCTTGTCTTTTTTTTAAATCCTTTATTTATTTTGTTATTTTTTTAATTTTGATGTACCCAGTGTAACTCACGTTGAAGACAAATCTATGGTCACCACTCATATAAAAATACGACAAATCGTTTAGGCTCTAGGGCGTGCCAAATACATATACATACATATATACACTTGAAAAACATAACCCTCCGTCTTTAGCAGTCGGTTAAAAATAAAAGAAGCATCTCAAATAATAGTAACAATGTTTGTCAGCTACTTTGATACAGTTTCTAGTTTCTGGTGTGCGTAAATATCAGTATGTGTGTTTGTACAGTTGCTGGCGCAGCGGTGTGCTCACACTCGCTTTACCTATTACCATATATGTGATAATGCGGTTTGAGGAAGCTGCCGAATTTTAACCAAAGCCGACAGGTGACATTGCTCTTCACGTGTTAAACTTACGTTGACAGACGAATATATTCTGTCCCTTTCTCGTGTACTTTGAAGGAGAGGGAGACAAAATGAATTGTCAATGTTGATATAGAAGTCGGAATGACCATGATCGCGTTACAGTTCTGTAAATGTTTGAGGAAAAAAGGTTAGGTCAAAAATTAAACACTTTTAGACTCGGTGGTTTTAGTTAAGTTTACAAGTTTTAAGAAATTTAATGAAAATTTTATTTTTTTTATTGAATAAAGTGTTTATAAATAATATTGAACTTTATATCACTTGTAATAAATAAAAAAAAAACATGGCATTATTCTAATAAATATTTTTACAACAAATTTCAAGCAAAGTAAAGTATATTTTATAATTTACGTCATTGTTATTTACAAGTGGTCTAAAACAGAAGCTACAAGCGGCCAATTTTTTGTTGAATTTTACTTTACCACTCGTTTCTTATTTTGAAAATATTTTACGGTAAATATGACTTTAAACTTCAGCATTTAATTAAAAGATCTGTGTTTTCCACCTCTTTTTCTTAGCAAGAGTTCAACTAACGAAGTATTTTTGCACGTTATAGGAAAGTATATAGCAATGTATAGTTTCAAATCCAACCCCAGATATTTCTGTTGGTTCCAAAGAGTGAAAGATTCTGATGCGACCGTATGAAGTAGACACCAGGCAAACTTGTCTCCAAAACACATATAATTAAAAAAAATACCATTTATTAGCCTTTGTTAACCCACTATTCGGCATGACCGTGGGAGAGCCACGCTTCGGCTTGCATGGTCCAGTTCAACCGGAATGATACCACAGCCTCATAGAAAACCGGTGTAAAACAGTGCCTGCGCTGTGTTTCACCGAGTGAGTGAGGATACCGGTGCTGCATAATCCAAACCCTCTCCTCATCCCTCTTTCCATCTCCTAAGGCCGACAGTGCACTTGTGACGCCTCTGGTGTTTCGGATGTCCATGGGCAGTGGTAATCACTTACCATCAGGCGATACGTCTGCTCGTTTGCCCCCTGTTCCATAAAAAAACGTTTAATACATCATAAGTTTCTTTCTCTTCGTTGTGCCTTTATTATGCGTAGTTTGTTTTCTTAGTCGTGAGTTGGGGCGGTAAATTTTTGTATAAGAATACCAATTCGTCACCATACAGATATTACGACGACGATAACTATTACGAATTATATATTTAAGTTAAAAGCAGCTTAGATTCGCTTCCGCTGTCTCCTTTGTATTACATCAAACACAACAGCAAGGCGCTACCTTCTTGTACCAATAACTTGGCGTAAACACTTGGTCGCCTTGTTAACCTAAAACGTTAACAAGGATCGGTTAACACTTAGCCGGTCTATGTTAACTTGGTGGACAATGCATGGATTTGTTTACAGCGCCTAGTTGCGGGTTAAGTGGGCTAATTGTTGATAGAATGTGTAGTGACCTCGAAGGAACAAATTATATATTTTATAACACGCTAGCTGTACCCTGCCACGCTTTCCTGTGTTACATTGTGTTTGCATTTCTGAGAAATGAGAAATAAAACTGATACATATAATAGACGAAACCATGTTAGAAGTAGGTTTATTTTATGTTATAAGTGGCAAACGAGAATGATTTTTTTATGGTATAGGAGGCAAACGAACAGACGTATCGCCTGATGGTAAACGATTACCGCCGCCCATGGACACCCGTAACACCAGAGGCGACACAAGTGCGTTGCCGGCCTTTGGGGGATAGGGGGGGGGGAAGAGGGAGGGAATTTTGGGGTATGGGGCTCCGGTATAGAGGGGTAGAGTCGTAACTATATAAGGTTTGTTTTACTACCAACATTTTTCAGTGTTATATTCGGAGCTACGACATTTAATCCAAATAATTTCGAAAAGAATCTCGCTATTTAACTGGACGGTTAAATGGGAAAACTGTTAAAATTGAGACAAAGAAATAGGCGTGGAGGTAACTTTTATGCTGATTCGATTTAAAAATACCTCAAATAATGAAGTGGAGATATAATAATAATGATAATAAGGTGTATTTCACTCATCATCATCATGATCAACAACCCATAATGTCCCACATTGCTGGACATAGACAGAGAGCCACGTTTCGGGATGCATGGGCCGGCTCGACCGGAGTGATACCACGGCCTCACAGAAAACCGATGTAAAATAGTGCCTGCGCTGTGTTTCACCGAGTGAGTGAGGATACCGGAGGCCCATAATCCAACCCTTCCCCTCATCCCCCTCCACATCCCCTAAGGCCGGCAACGCACTTGTGACGCCTCCGGTGTTACTGGTGTCCATGGGCGGCGGTAATCGCTTACCATCAGGCAATACGTCTGCTCGTTTGCCCCTATTACATAAAAAAAACATAGGCCATATATGTACGTACGTCATATTTGGTATAGTGTTTGTTTCGAGTTTTGCTTCTTCTCTTTGCAGTGGTGATGTCCTATCGGGTATGTTCCCTTAGTGGCCTCTTGTGACACCCATGGAATAAATAAGAGTGGTGAGACTCGGTACTCATAATCCTTCACCATGCAGAAAGTTGTACTAAGTGTATATATAAACTGGTTAATAGCTTAACATGTTTCTCGCATCTGGGTTTTCACACAGGATTTTCTAACATTATAGCTTACTTTTTGTCTACATACATCGCAACTTTACACACATATGATACTGAAATGCTATTTATTTTTACTTCATATTTTGCTGTTTCATTACTACGTTTTTTAGGCCAACATTTGTAGATTAACTGAAGTAACATTGGTTTAACTGAACTGTACACTTTAGAGATCAGATGATAAAACTAACTAACCAAAGCGAAAGGTGGAAGAGAACGGAAGGCAAGAAAAAGGTTTTTTATATGAATGAGTTTAGGAATGTAACCAATAACTCGGACAGGCTTTGGTTGCGTTCCTCCAGTTCTAGTTAACTATTACTATAAAGATTTGGTCTTCTAACCTTCTTCAAATCACAAAATAAAATGTTTGTTTCGTTTTAAATTTGTTTTGATTTATCTGGGTATTCCACTAATACCTAAAAATATAAATAGATTAGATGAAACCATTTAAAAGAACTTCCGATGTACTATTATTTTCAAATAATATCTAAAAATGACAGTGCTAATAAAATAATCAATAGTTAGAAACAAACAAAACTTAATAATACATACAACGTATCGCGTTGTGGAGTCTCACGGATTGATGCTCGTTAATTGTAAAGTCCACGTAATTAAAAGTATGGTTGAAATAAATAAATGCATTAGATGAGTGAGTTACGATGCCTTGCGGAGTCCTGCTAATAAAATAAATGAAGAGTCGGCATTGGGCTCCGTAGTATGACGATTTACATAAAGAAGGCTGTATAAGTCATACTTTTGTAAAAACAATTAGCAGATTTCCAAAAACTAATTTCTAGAGGTATTAATTTTTGTTCTATTTAGAACATAAAAAAAGAAGCAACAAATATGCATTTATCTTTAGATTTATTTAAATGGATTAATAACAAACAAAACATAACTTTGAACAAATCCAGTGTTTTTTGAATTTACTGTAAAAACCGTGTCGTTTGGTTTCAGCAATGTACCATATTGAACTTTTTAAGGTTTTGAAAGAAAAGAAACGAATAATAATGCTTTATAATTTCAAGTAAAAGATCGAATCGTATTGAAGAGTGTTCGACAAAGAAAGTTCGAATTCTTTACTTATGTTAGTTTGGTGCTTGCGTGTGGTGCGCAAGAGTCGGTGCGGGCCGAAGCAATTGATTAGCCGGCCCTCTTTGTGCGCCCGCGCCGATGCTCACAACAATTTGCTCGCGGCCCGACCGCCCTAATTTTAATGGCCTTATAAAATTTATATTTAATGTATTTATCATTGAATGGATTTGTGTGGATGTGAATCATTTATATAAACAATGGAAAATTAAATATATTTTTTAAAAGTTATAATAAGCAGGTAAGTAAAATTTAACGGTGTTCGACATTGAGTACGTTATTTTTTACATTTGTCTGTTGTAAAGTGCGATACACTCACCAGCGGCCGGTGAGTAATGATATTAATTTTAGTATGCCAGAATTGAAGAATAAACGAAGTACTTAAATGTGAAAAATTGTAGATATTTGTAGGACAAATCAGTTTTATACTAGTTCTATGCTATAAAAATATAAATCATACTCTTAGATATTTTGTAAATAAAAATAGTAGTAGGTGTTCATCATATATATGGATATATGATGAACACCTACTACTTAGTATTAGTATGGACTAATACTACCACAATATATAGTTGCTTCTTTGAATGCGGAATAAAGAAAAGGTCTGTTGATGTTTCTCGCCACTTGATTAACTTGGGCACGATTCGATATAAAAATAATATTAAAAAATAAAATAGTAATAATAGAATCATTTCTTAATTTATTAAACATTTAAACCTGACAATAAAATCATAACAGGTCGTTGTTTGTTGATATGACAAAAGCTTATCCACACTTTTCTTTCATGATATTTAAGCTCATTATTGTTTTGTTATCGGTACACATGCGCTGTACTTATACGTTCTGTGGCACTTGCGTGGATTCAAACAAGGATCGAACATTATTTTCATAACTTCTTATTAGATGCACAACTTAAGAACCTTGAAGGTGGCCAAGAAGGTAAAACTTAGATAGGCATTTGACATTTGGTTTGTGATAAGGATATAATGTCTGGATCGAAAAAGGAATCGCATCAGAAACGAGGTGATCCGACAAAGAACCAGGGTCATTGACGTAACGCACAGTATTAGCAGGCTGAAGTGGCAGTGGGCTGGCCACATTTGCCAAAGAACCGATAACCGTTGGGGTAAAAGAGTTCTTGAGTGGAGACCGCGTCTCGGCAAACGTAGTGTAGGACGTCCACAGGCCAAGTGGAGCGATGATTTGCGCAAGACGGCTGGCAGGAACTGGATGCGAGAAGCCATAGATCGAATTATGTGTGTCCAGCAGTGGACTGCGATACACTGATGATGATAATGATGATGAAGTATATAATTGAAATTTTCAGTTTATTTATTTATTTACTAACTTTAAGTACCAAGTATGTACATCAGCAGACATAATGCCCAGGGAATTTGCTTCCAGTTAAGTTTCAGGTGAAGCAGTAATCTTATGAGGCTTTCTTTATAGAATATGGGGCAAACGAGCAGACTTATCGCCTAATGGTAAGCTACAAATGCAGCATGGACACCCGCAACACCAGAAGCGTCACAAGTGCGTTGCCGGCCTTTTAATAAGGACTAAGCTCTTCTTTTGAAGGTTTTGAGGACGTATTGGTCCGAGAATATCGCAGGCGACAGGTCATTCCGCAGTATTGTTGTAATGTTCCAAAGTTACTGGAAAAGCGCACATTGGTGGACTGTCAACTTTCTAGATGGGGATGAAACTGCTGTCGCGTAGGACGATGATAGAAAGAGGCGGCAGGTATCGGTCCGAACGATTCCTCGCAGTACTCCCCAGGAAATATTTATATATTATATTTATACGTTTTAAAAAGTGGAAACCCCCACTACAAGAATAAACTTTGTTTTTTTTAAGTCACGCTATATAAATCTGTGTAGCTTCACTAGCCATGAGAGCATAGTTAGTAAGTTAAAGCATAAGTATTATATTCAAGTTCTAGTCATGGAGTTACGAGAGTACTCAAAGTAGCCTACATAAATTATTGTTTTTACAAAATGACAGAGTGGAAAACGAATAATTTAGAATTTTTCTGATAAACAAACAATTGATTTGGTGGCTTAATTGAAATCAATGTACAGCCGTGGAATTAATCAAATAATCCCAACCTTGTCCCATTCATTGCAATGGGTGACTGTAGTAACTTTTATAATCGAAAACAAAGACCAAAACCCAAAAACATCCAAAGACTCACAATCAAACTTTGGGTCGCAGCCCGCCAGACATTACCACCTCGCCTGGTCGAAGGGACATGGCACCCGTTCCTCTTTAGTGACAAACCCTAACTGGCTTGAAATAGGTAAAGATACTAATAGTCAATTCTAGTAAAATCAATTTTACAGTACGAATGACGTAGTACTTCAAATATTTACTTTGCTAATCACCACTGCGGCGAGTGTTGGTTCCATTTTCTAGGTTAATACTAATTTGCCGTGTAAATAAAAATGAATATATCTAGTGCGTTAGTGACTCATGAAAAAATATAATAAGCAGACAAAAAACTACACAACACAGCATTTACTATCGCACATAGGCCTTTCGATAGGAAGGCCACTTTTCCCTAACACACAACGCTAGCCAGCCATATCGGTTTAGTGCTTAATTCGAGTTTTCCATTTTGTCTTCTGAATACCTGGAAAATTAAATCCTATTATCATAGTTTGTACGTCTGCAATAAATTGTCGCCGATTTGCTTTATAACAAGCGAATGAAGTACGCAACTGAAGTTCATCACGCGATTCACTCGAATCAAAGCAGGCTACAGCCAACTAACGATCTTAGCATGGCTTTAAAAGTTTGTAAAGTAGTATGAAAAAGCCTTTTCAAGTACTTGTTTTTGAGGTATTTAATATACGAATTAGTACTACTACAACTTGGCAAACGTTCTTCTTCAGATATACGTAATGTTTTGTGCACAGAAAATAGTCATAGTAAAAAATCTTACAATTTTATGAGAATTACAATATAAAGATTGGTCTAGACAATTGTTTACTAATTTGTGAGCAGGGTATTTCTTTTAAAGAGGAGCTGAAGAATTGTGTTCCAATCGGATATAATTTAAGAGGCATAATTCGTTTGTATATAAATTATATTTTAATTAATAATACTTAGTTTGTATTAAATGAATAGTTAGACAATAGACCAAGAAGGAACACAAATTATTTCGAAGTCTATATATAGGCTTTGACAATATTTAATAATTTATTATGGACTATTAACTGCTACTAAATCAAAATACCATTAAACTTGAAGACAGACAGCTATTGATAAATCCTCACATATATACAACTGAATAAAGTTAAAGTGCACAAGGCAATACAGTATCAACACATATTATTAAATACATTGTAGGCACAGATATAGTACATAACATACAACAACAGATACACAACCATTCATTAGTTACTCGGACATCTCATCACTGTCCCTAAAGAATTTAAGATTTAAACACATGGCAAATGGCACACCATCATTAAATATGTCAATATCAAGCTAAGCTATTATATTAAGGTAGTTAAAATAGCTAATAAGGTTGTAACGCGTATTTTTACTACATCATTAAAAAGATTATGACCTTTTATTTATTTAAAATCACAAAAGAAAATAATGTCAGTTAATTTGATTTGAGTTATTCCTGCAGTCTTAATTAAAATCCTTAAAAAAATAAGTTATGTTTAAATGCAACGTGAACTTAGTCATTGATTCATACCGAAGTTCTATTGATAAATGACATTCATGTAAGTCCATTGAGGATGCGACACGTGCAATTGTCCTCAGACCTACCCCACGAGTGGGTAGCAATCGATGGGAGGTGCACACACGCAGTGGCCCGCGCATGCGTGTTGCGAACACTGGACAAAGTACAAATGAGAACAACAGACGTTGGTGGATATAAAAATTTTATTTATATTATTTTTCATTCGTATGTTATTATATTCTAATTTATTTAGTGAACCAGTTATGTTTGTAAATTTGTAACAAATCTAAATTTACTTAGCTTTGCTTCAGGTAATATGCGACCCAGTTAAAAAAAATCTACGATAAAAATGATTGCAAATGAAAATTTGGTCTTTGTTAGATTTTTTTGGTTTACTCTTTCAAGCCTTATTAAGAAAAAAGAAAAGCATTGCACATCAGTATGTTAACAATAAATGTAAAATCAATGGTATTTTATTCAATAACGACATTTTTATCAGAACACCTTGAGTCTAAGTCCAGACATTTAAATTTTGCTAGGTACATTATTAGAATGCAATATTTATACAAGCTTTTTTGCCTTTTTTCTTGTTATCCTAACAATTCATTTTCCGGATAAAGGCATTCAATTAAACCGCGTTTAGTCATAGTTTAACCTCGGATAATATTGTATGCTACTGTAACCTTCAGTATTTACTTTAGATGGATTTCTAAAAAAGAGTTATAAATTGTATTGTGGTCTAGTTTCAAGCTTTGACGAAATGCTTTATTCGATCTGAAAGCGTTTTGTTCTCGAGTATACTGCGGCCGGTTTCAGTCCGCACTTTGCGGCACCGACGCGTTACTGAAAGCTCGCCTGCAGACCTAAAGCTAACGGTGCAACAAAACTGTTTGAATTCAGTATTATTATTGATATTATTTGAAGTGAGTGACCTCGAAAATAAAAATGTAAGTTTTTATTCCATATTTTATAGATTTACAGTAATAAAATATGAAGTAAGCAGTGTGAACGTTGTTTTTATACTGAAATTCATTTTAAATGTAGTTCAATCATAAACTTGCGTTTTATGGATCACCCAATTTGATATAATCTTTTTATTCATAATTTTATTGCCTTTAGTCATAGGTGCGTGTTTTACATCACTTAATTCAGTTTTTTAATAGAAAGAATGACATTACCTGGTTAGGTTTTGACGACTATTCTTTAATAGTGGCAGTGTTTAGTTCGGTTGAATTGAATTAGTTTAGAATATTAGTTTGGTTTAATTTACTTAAAAGGCCTTAATCACGGCGGTGATAATGTAATTTATTTTCATAAATTAATTGAGCACTCTCTCAATTTTAAATTTCTCCTTTGTAAATAAAAAGATGATTTGTACATTCAAGTATGATTGAATAAGCTTTAAGTAAATTATATTCTTTTACAATACAAGCGTGAATTTCAATTTACATTGTTTATTTTTTTAACGGGTATTTAAGGTATCCGATCCACACAATGTTAGGATTGAGATTCTTTTTTGAAAAGACCTCAGTTCTTAATTTCCTATATTTTGCTATTTATACATAAATTTAATATGAATAGGCTAGTAGATAGGTGCATTTTTATTGCAGTGGTGGTTTGTTTTACATATCTAAAACATACATCCATATATTCATCGAAATATTTATTTCTAGTTAATATACTTTCCCGACTATAGTAAAGCTAAAAGAAATGTTAATAATTTTGACAGTAGATATATATTTCTATGTTCCACCGTAGTGCTTGAAGTATTTAACTTAATTTAATTAAAGAGGTGTTAATAGATTTTTCAAAATCAAAGTCATTTATTCAATGAAAACGCTGAGTGACATTTATGAACGTTACATTGAAGCTACAGTTATAAATCATAGATCGACACAAACAGATGCCATGATGCCAACATCTACTGAATGGTTTGTGCCCGCTTGTGACGATCTATAACTTTGAATTTCCAAAGAGCGTAGAACCTCACGAGAAGAATTCTGGTAAAGAAACTCATGGTCACTATTTTTAAAGTCAGATATTCAGGTATTACATTCACATTCAACAGTAAAACATTCAGTTGCAAAACCCTACTGGTAAAAAAAAAAATCATGACTGGTTTTTACACCCCCAAAGACCGGCTCATTAAAATGTCCAGGGTATTGTAGGGTAAGGATGCTTCGGAGAGAACCCGTGTCTGATGCACAAGGAGCCAACGCCTGAGTACCATCACTGCAATGGCCAGATCGTGGACACAGTATTTCACATGCTGGCAGAATGTCCGCAAGGCGAGTCGAGGCGTGATCTTGTGGCGGCCATCGGAGTGAGGGTTCTCTCTCTCGGTAACATGATTGCGGCCATGTTGCGGAGCGAGAGTACGTAGAACTCTGCCAGTTATTTCTGCGAGAAAATTATACTTGCATATATATTGTCCAATCTGGACAGGGAGAGGTTTTGAACTCTCCCTGTCCAGATCGGACTCGTCTCCATAAGCGCAAGCCTTGGGGTAAAAAGTGTGGCCACCAGTCACCCTAGCTAAAAGCAGGCTGGGTTGGTTAACAAAGTGTTCGCATCCTTTTCTAAATAGAAAATGAGCACAGGAAGAGGGCATCTACAAACCGTAGGTTCCCGTGACGGTGTGCGTTTTTTTAGTATTCGAATCCGACATTGCCACCAGTCGGTGGTATCCGAGGGGATTTTTGAACAAAAAAGGGGGTGCCTAGTATAGTGTATTATTATATTAGTAAGTTCATCGATGTACATAAGTGAATTTATGCATTTTAAGGAAATAAAATATGAATGTACAGATTTTATGTATAATTTTGTTGTTTTAAGATCATATGTAAATTTATTTAAGGAAAAACTAAAACCTATCCTTTAACGGCTTAAAAGGGACTATTACATGGTTCTGGTTATGACCGACAGAGTGTATACCCTCCATTAAAGGCTAGATGAAGTTGCTTTCATGACTAAAGTTAAACCTTTAAAATTAAATAGTATTTAGGCAAGTTTCACAGAGATTACGTAAACTTAATAATGTGATACTGGGGAGCTTCTAAGCCGCACTTGATAGCATTGTTAATAGTTAGAAACCACAGGAGACATTGTGGTCCAGTTTTATTTGAATCACTAAGGTTTGTAACCGGGGCATAGTTCTAAACCTTACTTACTCTCGAATATTATAGCACAGATATAGATAAATAAGGGTATAGTCTACCTTTTTAAAATATGAGGAAAAGATACCTCTAGAAGAAGAAAAGCTCTCTCTTTCTCTTATCTGCTTATTTATATATATTACAGCAAAAAAAAATTGAGCGATAAACAACTATTTCAAACCCACGAAGTCAACCCTACTCTTGATCCTTTGTCGACTTTGACAACTGTCATTGAATTCATCGATTTCTTGATATTTTATTCAGTTTAGTGCTAGTTCATAGCATATAATTGTACGACTTCTGTTACTGACACTAAAATCGATGGCATACATGGCAGAGAGCCAATGACGTCAACAACCGGGGTGGCACTAATGATACCCTCGGTAGAACGCTTGAATCAAATGCAGCTTTCGTTTTAATGATTAACGATATATGAAACTTGAATATAATCATCGAAGGACCGTAGCACTTTCGCTGTAACAATATTTGGTGTCATAAAGATGTTGTAAAATATACGAGTACGAGTAACGGGTATGTGATCCTTGATCTAAATATTGATCACATTCTCCAAGCTGTCCAAACAATGTCTTTTTTTCTTCTTATATAACATGCTGTGATAATATACTCTTAATTATACCACCTTTAATTTCCTGTGGCCGGGCTTAATAGAGTTGCTTTTATGTTCGAGTGCAGCAAAGTATGGTCATAATCTGACAGTTCTACGTACGCTCTACTACTACGATACGCTCCTCACTATTTCTCTAAGTTCCACTTTTGACGGGAATTCACAGGCAGATAACTGATGATGTAACGAGTAACCTATTTTATTTTTATTTTATTTTATCTTTTTTATTATATTTTATTGATATTACAAGGCGAAATTGCAAGATTTGCAAAATCTGAAGAACTTACAGAGACGAATCGGTGGCTTCTGGAGTATGTTAAAATAATAGTAATATAAATAGTAATATAATATAATTCAAAAATTATATAATATTATATTACATGTGGACAACACATGGAAATTGACAATTCTATGAAAATCTTAGGAAATCGTTTAAAGTTTTCAAAATAATTCATTACAGAAATGAGGAAATCCTGATATACTAATATTAAAAAGTTTAAATTAACAACCGTTGTAAGTTATATTTTACCTGACACACAAATCAACGGCCACAACGAGTATTATAAATTACATGAAACATGAAAATAAGTCACGTACACAACGCGACATTTTCAGCCTAGCGTTGTAATTATATTAATATTCATAAGTATGTATACCTACATACCGTTTATTCCTAAATAGTCACCCTGGAAAGATACTGCGGCAAAGTATACCCCTGGGCGCGTATTTACTATAATTTTAGTACTTTCTCAGGTGGGTGAAAACTCTTAGCTATTTTTCATGGTAAGTTAAATGTGAAAGAGGTTGTTGATCACGACAATGGTTATTATAATCACCAAAATGAAATGGGTGAATATATTTTTTTTATTAAATTACTAGCTGATCCCCGCGGTATTACCCGCGGCACAACAACAACCGCGGGGCAAAGTAAAAAAAACAAAACCAAAACAAAACAACAACCCATAATGTCCCGCTGCTGGGCTCGGGTCTCCTCTCAGGAGAGAGTTAAGGCCATACGTCCCCACGCTGGCCAAGTCCGGGTTGGGGACTGGCAAGAATACGTTGTGGCTACGTAAATCTTGCCGTTGGATATTTTTAAGCCGCCCGAAGGCCTCCAACTAAGCTTCACGACTGTTATCGTATGATAACAACCGGGACCGACTGCTTAACGTGACCTCCGAATCACGGAGACGCTCATGGTAACATGCCACCAGCGGTCACCCATCCAGGTACTGACCGCGCCATCGTTGCTTACCCTCGATGATTGTTTCTAATCACCGAGTGCAACTGGGCTATGAGCGCCCTAAGTAAAAAAACTAAGTAAAATTTTCAGTCAAATTGGTTCAGCAGTTCTTGAGTTATAAATAGTGTAGCTAAAACGTCTTTCTTTTATATAAATAGATTATAAAATAATATCTGTTCTATTAATGCTTATATATTTTTTTAATCTGCTTAAGGTTAATTTAACTTACGGAAAAATATTTACTAACACTTATTCTACATATAAATATCAGATATGTTTATATATAAGGGAGTGCAGAAATTTATATATATAATTGTATAGAAATGACTACAATAGTTCGTGTACTACATAGTCACTCTGAGTTAGACAGAACCAAGCACCGAACAAGTTATAGTATTCAAAATATAGTGGTCAATATCTTTGCTAATAGTATAAAATTGAACGTAACTCTGTCTATCTGTCTATTACGATTTTATGGCTAATTCGTTGAACCAATTTGTATGAATTTAATTATGGAATTGTCGCGATTAGCAATACATACGTGGGCGGAGCCACGTACGAAAGCTACTATAAACTAAAATGAAATAGAGTATTCAAACCGTTGAAAATACTTTGTATCAAGGATATTCATTTATACTACGTTAAAAACATTTTAACAACA
Organism: Hyphantria cunea; assembly: GCA_003709505.1. Classification (NCBI taxonomy): domain Eukaryota; kingdom Metazoa; phylum Arthropoda; class Insecta; order Lepidoptera; family Erebidae; genus Hyphantria; species Hyphantria cunea. Next base: position 542,641 of record PKRV01001350.1, read on the forward strand.
GCTCATGTCCAATACGTTAAAGGTACATCACACAGATTGAAATTTTCTTTCGTAGTTGTCGTACGGTAAGATTCTATACATACACAAGAGAGATTTAGTTTAATCGCTGGTACAATTTTTTTATTTTCGCCTAAATTAATAAAATCCAAATTCTATTAACCAAAATAAATGATTGAATTCTCTTAGAATCAAACGCATTTGTATTTATTCCACTATTTAAATTGAGTTTACACTCGACCGGTTCCGCCTTTTGGAGTTCCATCAAGTGCCGACAATCAAGAGTATAAATTAGAATTTTCACTTTAAATTTACAGGGCTGCTGAAGGTAACCCTGGAGGATTAACGGTCGCAGAGCCTGAGGTCGGACCTGATGGAGAGATCATTGGAGGGCCGCGCACACCGCAGCAGATTGCGGCACAAAGACGATTGCAGCAAACCCAGGCGCAAGTTGATGAGGTATAGTTTAACTTAGTTTACGGAAATAATAAAACATTTATGCAAGAAATAATTAACTTAAAATAAAGTTCATGTTTAGGAAAAAGTAAAGTAAATGCCCTAACACCTAGTGCTATTCCCTGAATTTAACCTCCTTTCCTAATTTTATGTAGAACGTGTGTGATATCTCCGCTATGAATAGTAGGATATACAAACTCTTTGCAGTTATGTTCTAATTGAAGCGAATTACCAATTACTCTAATGTTATATGATGCGAGAAATAGCCTGCTTTTTGACAGCAATTGTACTGTGCTGCACTGTAATGTGCATAATAAAACTTTTAAGAAAATTGCGTATGAACATGTTATACAGACGACATTACTATAATTTTTGGGAAACTCTTAAGATGAATGAATAAAGTATATATTCTTTGGTTTACTAAATTATGTTTTTCTCTTTGTGTTTTTTAGGTGGTTGATATAATGAAAACGAACATGGATAAAGTATTGGACCGAGATGTGAAATTATCAGAACTTGACGATCGAGCAGGTACCTATATAACAAGCGACATATGTGCAAATGATGGTTACGCCTAAATGCTTGCGGGCTTATGAAATTTTATTATTTGTAGATGCACTTCAACAAGGTGCGTCACAGTTTGAGCAACAGGCAAAGAGTTTGAAAAATAAGTTCTGGTTACAAAATCTTAAGGTAACTGCTATAATATTATTTTTCTAATAATAGGTCACTCCAATTACACGTCACTTAGTTCTCACATCCGCAGTTCCCACATCTAGTTAACTATTATAGGCTAATGATGGTAATAGTAACATAATAGTAGTTATAATGCGCTAGATTGCTAAAAGGGCATGTCCTCGGATATTCACGTGAATATTTTCATATGCTGCTCATTCACGTATCCTTGAAACATCGTTGACTAATAATACCACATACACGAGCTGCGAGTGTTTTGGTGAATTATTTAATGTAATGTAGTCTCCAACCCGCACTTGGCCAGCGTGGGAACGTATGGCGTTAACCCTCTCCTGAGAGGAGACCCGAGCCCAGCAGTGGGACATTATGGGTTGTTGATTTGATTGATTGATTTAATGTAATAATAAGTTATCCGAAAGAGTTTATTTGATCTTGTTAGAAAGGAATGTTAGTTAAAATTTTGTCAGCACAAATTTTAGTGAAACAAATTTAGTATAAAATTACGGTTATGGTAATTGACGGGCACACAATAGGCATTAAGTACAAACATCTGAATAGTGTAAGGTTTCGATTGTGATAACTAAGGAAATATAATTTACATTACAGATGATGATAATAATGGGAGTCATTGGCATCGTAATAATAGGTCTACTGTTTGGTAAGTTGAAACTATTAACAAACACTTATTCAATGTTGTCAAATGAAGCTTAGCAATCAATAGAATGTTGTGTGTATGCGAAGATAACAAAAATTAGAGAGATGATACTTGATTAAATATAGTTTTAATTTCTTAACAATAACTTTAACTGAATAACTTATGATCGGTACAAATTGAATCTTTCGAAGCTAAAAAACTTCTCCAGAAAACTAAAAAGCATGTTTCAATAATACCTGGAAAAATGGAGTATAACATCAAAAGTCCTTCCCCGTTCCGCCCGTCCCGTTGAACTTCCTAAAAGCTATATACACATATTTAAATGCTTTTTCACCGATAAAATTCCAAAAGATTTTAAATAACTTTCATTATGTTAAAACATACGATATTTTAATTTCTCAAGTAAAATCAAGTTTCGTCTTTAATCTATCCCTACATATGTACAAGCATCTGTTATTGGCTGTTTTTTTGCAGATACCCTACTTCTACGTGTTTAGGTGTTAAGAATGATCTAGAATCTATCTTAATTTGAACTCTTAGTGTGGCTTAATGTTTGTTCTTCCAAATTTTGTCTCTATTAGCTTCCCTGTTAGCAGACCTTTTTAAATGTTGGCTGTCTTTAATCTGAGTGTTCACATGTGTTTGGTTTGCACGAAATTCCGCTATAATTGAAATTAGTTGAACTGATAATTTTCGTGTGCATCTTTTTAAAACCTGACTGTACCAGGATGGCAGTGATTTACAAGTGTATGTATGTATGTCTTCGGCACGCACTGCAGTATAAACTAATTGATTTTGGCTAGGGGGAGTTGTTATATTCTTCTGCATAGTGAGAGGGAAAAATCACAGTTATTCATTTACACGCAGTCAGGTTTTACGATATTTTTTATTTTTAAATATTAGTATAATTTTGAAAATCTAATGCAGTTAATGATCAGTTCGATTAGCTTTAATTTCTCCCGGATGTTGCAAAGACAGTCAAGTTGAACATCGGATTGCGTAGCGAGTAGTCGCTTCGAAGCACATGTTCTGCTTATGGCTGTTTGCAGGTGATAACATTAAACAAATGTTTGGTTAGTTCGGTACCGAGGCACGCCGACCATGAACGGCCCTCCAACAACTCCGGCAATTGTCGTCGAATATACTACGCCAGCAAATGCTAAACATTGTAAGTAAATGTTATTCAATCTTCGCTTTACTCCTTCATTTTTAGTAGTATTGTGCTTGCGTCGATTACATTTAGAATAAATAGTTACGGTAAGTACAGTTTTAAGCTATTATAATTTATCCCCGTAAGTTGTCTGTTCGTTGGTCCATAATGGGAACCTTTATTAATTAGATAACGTTGAAACATTGTGTGACAGAAAGGTGCAAATTTTCTAGCGTTGTAGAGAATTTTTAGATTCAAGAAATTAAAGTTTAATGTATCCCAGAAAATATCAATTTAAATAGTAATTTAACGTTCTTATTACAAATACACTTATGTTATTTATTTTGCAAACTGGAGCGTTGCAATATAATACCTCTTAAACAAAAGATCGTGTGTGCGTGTGTGGAAAGATATTTAGGAGTCAGTAGTTAGACATTATTTTTTTCGACGCTTTCACAGATTTTACAAAATTCCCAGAAATATTATTGATCTAAAATACTGCAAATATATCTGAAACACGTTTGTTTTAGCGGCTGCAGCGTACAGACACTAAAAAAATACTTTGCAATCTATGCAGCATAGCTTGTTTTAACTACGTTTTGAATACATTTCACTAAAAATATTACTTATTCACATACATAGACCAGACTCACTGAACTACATCAAAGGCCTTGTCACCCCACTGTAATCATATCATGCTAACATCACACCAGTATTGAGTGGACATAGCAGTAGATAGGCTATGTAGAATTTGAAACCCCACTTTACACATGTAATGTTTATTTTTTTACACTTTCTACACATTAAGGTTTCTAACAATTAGCATGGAGTTCTCTTACCCATCACAAGAACCACAAACTGTCAACTCATACTGGGCATTAGATTTTTCAGGTTGTTACCATGACATTTTTATTGTTGTTGTCGATTTGAACAGTAGAGAGTTTTCAGGAGAAAATATTAAGATAGGTGTAATATTTGCAAGCTATATTATTTGTAAGGAATAAATAATTTTTGATTAGTCTTCTATACTAATATTATAAAGAGGTAACGATTGTGAGGTTGTAAGGGGTTAATCTCTAGATCTACTGAGCTGACTTACAAAAATTATTTTACGGAAAAAGTATAGAAGCTCGTTCTTCTTAAAATTACAAATATGAAGAAACAATCACGTGATCGAAGCTGCAAGCAATAGTATTACATAAACTAAATTACCGTTACTTATTTCCAGGAAAATACATGTAATTTCTTCATTCGCCGCATCCGTTGGGTTCCACTTCAAATGTGAAGCTGATTTAAAAGCTATTAATATATTATATATACTTCAAAATATAATACTATAGGCCTAAAAATGAAACGAAATAATAAAGATTAATTTCAGTTGTCTTTTGAATAATGGAATTATTCAAAATTTAAATGTAATTCAGACAACTGATATGTATACCTACAGTCATTACTCAAGTATATTATCTGCGTAAAACAACAGTTATTATGCTTAAAGTTGTCAAAAAAATATTATAATAAAGTAAAGTGAAGTTTTAATGTATAATTCTGTATTTATATAAAATTTATATTAAATATAAAAGATGTTTTATCGGTATTATTCTATCTATATAGAAATTAAAAGATTTGGCTGTCTAAAAAATTATTTTGCGTGCCTTGTAGATACTGTATAGAATTTTGATTCTATTAAATACTACATTTATTAAAATACACCATAAATGTATTTATGTATTGTAGTTAAAATAATGAATGCTCATGGATTTGCAAATGAAATCTTCCAAATGTAGTGGAATCTTTCTGATATTGTAAAATAGTTCTTACAGTTCTAATATTGTTCTCTTTCTAGTCAAACATTTACGTTGTCTTTTCACTGTGTATAGCTTAATAACATATAAAATAAATGGTAATAAATGAATTTTAATTGAAGTTAAAATAAATAAAAAAATTGTTTTGCTTACTATATATTTTAACAGATCTTATGAGACCAGAGCCATTAGTTAGTTGTAATATTATTTTATAAAGGCCAATATATTTATAGCGTCTTAGAAGTCAATTATTTGCACTATCACAATTTTTAGCTGCTTTAAGTCAATTAAATAATGATTTACAAAATTTACACAGCGATTATGTAATTTTTATTTTATTTACATGTTAATTTTAAAGCGTGTGTATATCGATGTGAGAAAAATAATTTAATACTTTATTAAATGAATTCGCATCATTTTCAACCATCAAGAAAATGGCGAACTTAAACCAGTGACGTTCTTATGACTTGAATCGCAAGTGTCTATGAATTATAAATGACGGTGGCGACTTACTAATAGGTAATCTGTCTGCTCGTTTGCCAATTATATTACAAAAATCTATGTATACATGGCTGAAATAAAAAAAGTGTAACGATCATTAAGCAAAAATAGTAGAAGATGAGGTAAACCTGTAATTGCTTACAGATTTTATTAAGATCATACAACATGAAGCGATATTATAGCTTTTTTAAAAAACAGAATAGTTCGTACTAAAATAGTAATACTATGCATAAAAGATTATGTAATTTATTAGGTTGTATATGTATCCTTAGGTAAAATTGTAAGCAGTTACAAAACAAGGTGCCACTGACAATATTAGTTCTTTTATAAAAAACAAACAAGTGTGATAATTGAAATGAGAATTTGAATCATAGAAATATGTATTATTTGATGATTCGGTGTTGTGCTAATTGCTTGTCTTTCGTTGTAGTTATTAATAATTACTTGACTACAAGACTTAAGAGGGAAGGTATAAGACAAATTCTATTATACACACAGTAGTAAATTATATTCTATTTCATAGATTATCTCGTAGGATATCTCATAGAATTCCTGGTAAAAGGTATCTATACAAAGTCTTTTATTATAAAATCTATTTGCCCCATATCGGGTTGTGATGTTTGTCTTTAGTTGCCTTGCAGACAACAAAAAAAACATAAAATGTTTTCACATGCAACAAAATGAATTATTATTATAATATTGTTGTCTCTGATACGACAATATAGCGTTAAATGTTCTATGCTATACTACTTAAAAATATTTGCCATTTATGAAAGGTGAATTGAATTTAAATTTAAATCATATTTAATATATGTATTAAAGTTATTCAAGGTTATACGAAAGAATGCTAAATTATTAACTGATTGCGAATTGTGAACAATTTTTGCATCATTTTGTTTGTCTATTCTGCGAATTTGGCGTGTTACCATTATGGCACTAATCATTATAAATGTTGTAATTACTACTAAAATAATTAAATGTAAAAGGAATTAATGAATAAAATGTGATGAATATATACAGTAAACCTCATTTGTTTTTACTCAGAAAACCATGTCTTATAATGTAAGTCGTTTAATAGATTAGTAAATTTATTCATTCAACAAAACGATTGCTTCCGAAACATTACATCGCAAAGATTCTACTACATCTATTGACAGTCTTACATTTCAAAAACTGAGTTTTAAATAAAAGCCTTCAAATAACCTTTAAGAACATTACTTGTTAGTCTATGGTTCGTTTTTCAAACTGTTCAGCTAGATGGAGGTCATTTCCACCGACAAATATTGTGTGAAGAGCACAGACACATGTTCTATTTATAGGTATAGTTTATGTATAACATGTATGTCATGAAAATGGTAGAAGTATGTGCAGTACAGGCAGGTCTTGTTTGCGATCACACTCCGGTTTATATCATTTATGCCTCAATCTTCTTCTTCTTCCTAGCCTTTATTATTCCCAAGATTTGGGGTCGGTTACTAGTTCAACTGGTTTTCAAGAATATCAGTTTTTACACGGAGCGACTGGCATTGGACCTCCGCAATCCTGAGGATGCACTAAATTCGAAAGCTGAAATAGCTCTTAGTATATTTGAGGGCACTGACTTCCCATTAACGATTGCCAAAGATGTTCGTGACAACCGGGACCCACGGCTTAACGTGCTCTCCGAGACACGGTCGGGAAACACCGCCATATTCCATACTCCGAGCTGCTATTAAGAATTTCCAGTAAGAAAAACCTAACAGCTGTCCGACCCGGGAATCGAACCCGAGACCTCCGAGATCTGCAGCTGCTTACGCTAACCACTAGCCCAACGAGGCAATCATTTATGCCTCATTATCGTTACTTAAACTCCTCTCTCATGGGTACAGAGATAAAGTACACAAAAAAATTGGTGGCAATTAAATTACTAACAAACAAAAATGATGCTTAAGAATTTACAATAAAGATTCCTTTATGGTATTGTTTTAAATGTGAGCGTTATTTTGCAAGCCATAGACTAGACCATAGAGAATGATGCGAGAGCTTGCTAGCTTTCTCTTTGATACTTAGCCGCCATTTTGAGTTACAGTAATGGTCGGTGTGACATGAGTTATGCTTTTCTGTGGTTTATGCTTAACCAATATAGGTAGTGTAGTGTGTAGAGATATTATTGCATTTTATATAAAAATAAATAACTGGTTAATAGGGAATAAACAGTAGTGATATAATTATGATAAAGCTACAAATACTTATAATTTAGTAAAAAACAAAACAGTAGACGAAATTAATATTTTACTCTTATCATATTCTGCTGATACATTTTCATATCACGATCTTCTCCATTTATCCTATCAAATTCGTACTCCTAAACCAAAATCCAAAACATTTGCGAGTCTCAGTTCTCAAAAGAGCTAATTACCTTAAATGACAAACATGCATGTGTTCCTATAATCATGGTGAGACATCTGCCAGTACCTTAGTTAACTGAAGAAATTATTATCATGCAGCTAAGCTCATTTCTATAAAGAAATTGCCTCCTGAATCCTCTTCAATCAGGTTTTCATAGTACTACCACCACACTCATTCATATACGGAGGATATCCGATTTGACATAGAGGAATGGAAGTAACGATTCTTACCTTGCTTGATTTCAGTGACGCTTTCAATACCGTTGCCTTTGATATCTTACTTGGAATATTGCGCTCTCTTAACATATCTTCATCAGCAATTGATTAGTTTACTAGCGACCTGTATGGTTGCCAGCCGCGTACTTGTATTAAAAATAATTATGCCTTTTGGTGCACTACATCTGCAGCGTCTTGGTCAATTATTACTCTACACAATTACAAAAGAATTTAACAAATATACTATTTTAACGGGATTACTAAGACTTCACTATTCGCCTGTCTATCCGTCCGTCTTTCCGTATTTCATGAACCGAGATAGGTAGACAGCTGAAATTTTCAGAGATGATGTATATATGATATTTAAGGGGACATATAATCCATACAACAAACTTAATTTTTTTTGCTCGTTTATGCTCAAATATTGATAACAGCAACAGGTAGACGCTTGAATGTATAGATAAATGGTACGGAATCCTACCTGCGGGAGTTCGACTCGTTCTTGGCCGATTTTTTACTAACATAATCGGCATTACAACAAAACACCAAATAGTAAAAATAATCACTCAGTACTGGAACATAAGATTAAAACATCACCATCGACAACTTGACTTGGGATGTCCATAGGTTGTAGAAATATCCCTTTCACGTTGAAATTTTAACCGCATATAAAGTGATGCAAAAATGGTCCGAGAACACAATATTTCGTTCCTCAGACAGCCAATTAGTTTCCCTGTGGGAACTGTCTAGAAAACAAAGCGTGTTTTGTTACATACAACTGTTCTTAAATTGCCTTCGATAATTACGTACTATTTGTTCTCGTATGGATACAACTCGATTGTGTTTTTGTTTTACAAAAATGATAATCGATTTTAGTGTTTTATTGTAATCAATTTGTGTTTTATTTTTCTTTTATATGTTATTTGGTGTATGAAAACATTTTTAATTTACCCCCTAGCAAACGAGCAGACGCATCGCCCGATGGCATGCGATCACCGCCGCCCATGGATACCTGCAACACCGGAGGCGTCACTACTTGCGTTGTCGACCTTTGGGGAATGGGGAGAAGATTAGGAGGAAGGGTAGGAGTACGAGCCTCCGGTATCCTCACTAACTCGGTGGAACACAGCGCAAACACTGTTTCACACTGGTTTTCTGTGAGGCTGTGGTATCACTCTGGTCGAGATGAATGGGCCGGCTGGCTTTCCCACGACATAAGTTCCAGTAGCTAAGTTCTGTTTTGTTAGTTTGAATGAAAGCGCAAGAACTATCTCTTGCTTATTTATAGATCTTTCTTGCAATTAGCTTTTGTGCAAATTAATGAAATGAAATCGAGAAGTTTCGTTACCTGTCAACATTTAATAATGATATAAAAAATAATAGATTGGTGATTGAAAATAACACAGGCTTTTTATAATAACATTATGTTCTCGACTTTGTCTTCGTTCGTAAGTCGAGAACATAATGTAATTTAATTGAATAATACACATCATGACTTATTATTCTGTCACTGCTATTTTTATTTAAACAATAACCAAAACTAAATCACAAATATGTGGGATTGAAAACTTAATAATGCTTGTTAAAATTACTTGAATTATATTTGGGTATATAGTAAGGTTCATCATTATCCCCTCACACGTCATATTCAACAGGAAGTGCTAGTGGTATCTCTGCTAGCTTTGCACTCCATATACTAATTAAACCAAAGCAAGCCGCTTGCAGTGAATCTAATATGTGGATTGCTATTCTACTAATGGTTCCCATATTGCATATCTTATATAAGTCATAAGTTCTGAACCACAAGTCAGGTTCAGGACCTATGACGTTATTTTCTCACTCTAAAGTTGAAAAAAAAACTAGTAGTAGTGGTAGTAGAATCGTAATGCAGATCGTAGATCTGAAACAGTCGGCTGGGAGATATTGAATTTAGTGTGAACACTCGGAGCATTATTTAATTGTGTGTCAGCGCGGCGCTTGCCCAGTAAGAAGTGACACATAGTGGGCTGAATGTATACTGATCTGGAAACAATGTATTCATATTTAATACAAAAATTAACAAATTTCTTGGGTGTTTAAATCCTATTGAGTATTATAAATGCATGTATTTATGTGTATATGTAATAAGAATAATTATTTTTACCTAATTATATATTATATATAATTGCGTAAATTTAACAACGGGATCCTTTAACTTTGAAAAAGGTGTCACGCAGGGCTGCTTACTCTCACCGTCTTATTTATAATACAAAAAATCTCATCCTTCCGCACTTATGTGTCTATATTTGCGAAAAGTTCTTGATTTTTTGGTCACCTCACCAAATAAGAAGAGAATATCAAGCAACTTATAGTCACCGTAAAAGTTGGCGGCTAAAAACCAAGAGGACGTAGCCCCATTAGGTGGAATGACCAGATCCGAACACCCTTGGATGCCAATCCACACGTTGCTTTTCATTCGGCTAGGGAAAGAGAAACGAGTGGCGGGACACTGTCCGGCAGAAGATCATCCCACACTTTGGAGAATCACGTAAATTATACACATAAATTAATGTTCGCTTTTACAGTCTACTTTCAGATTAGCTAGGTAATACTATCAGATAATAACAAAAATCCAATGATTACAGCGTCTCACTCTAAAAAATATCAAACAAAGAGACTCCGTAATAAAATCACTATTTTTGTCTCAATATTTGCACAAACACAGTGTGCACCTATAGTTCGCAGTAATGGCCCTGTCAAGTGTTTGAAGAGCACATATTGTTGTTTATTTTTACATACTTAGAACTCTACACTACAGAGATTTCTTTATTTTTATCCTAACGATTTCGCACCTTGACCCTCTGTGCATTATTATTTAAATGCAATATTTAAATTATAGTAGGATGTTGTTATAAATTACCCTGTTGATGTAGTAGTAATACTAATATCATAGTGAAGCAAGTTAAGTTTCTTATTAGTTTGGCGAAGTTACTATCGAGAAAATGTACGCGTTTGATTTATAACCTAATATTAATTGACTAAAGCCGCCTATGGCTACTTAAAACTTATGAATCACAAGTGGGTTGTATATCCCCACTTATTCGGATAAAACAATAACAGATTTGTTTATTTTGAGTTTTTTTTGTAAGCTTTAGTATCATTACGGGCGACCTGACCCATTTGTGACTAATTTATTTACGTCACTGCATAAGAACGACGACTTGAAATAAACCCTTTTGTGGAGGAACGGGTGTCATGTCTCTCCAACACAAAGGGAGGATCCTCCAACCAGGCGAGGTAATCATGCCTGGCGGGTCACTGCCCAACGGTTGATGTTGGAAAGTTGTATATATGTTAATCGACGCGATAACTTCTATTGCGCGATGCAGGATTGGTAGCTTCTTCGTGCACTACGTTACTCCGTAGTTTAGTGTATCTTCGGTGGATGGCGTTGCCATACATTTATGTTGACGCTGTATGTGGAAGTCGCCACACTGTTCCAAACCCATCTAGTCAGCGTGGAATAGTCTTCCAAAACTCTCTTTCTTTCCTAACTTAGAAACTAAGGAAAGGCTTATGGCCAGCAGAGGACTTTTAGGAGTTTTACATTTGAAGTGATTTGCTTTCCCTCGGCAAAACCTCACTTCGTCGTAACTCAGATACATTTATGAAGCCGATTCGCTATCGCTGAACCTTGCCTTAATACCTTGCTAGTTTCATCGTATAGTGGTTAACTGTTCCATTATTTCCACGGTTACTCATCACATCACAGATTACACGACGTGTGGCCTGTAGGTAACAGCAAATTGCGATTATTACGTTACATCCTAACGAGGTGTTTGAGACCTCCTCTGTAATATGTGCGACCGATCATTTAGCTTTGCTAGATATGGAATATTATAGTGTGTGATATGAAGAGTTTCGAACAAAACATATTTTATGTTGAAATTTCCTGAGAATTTCAGCGCTGAAGATCGTTTTGTAAAAACTGACGAAAAAAATTATGTTTATTTGCAATAGACTGTGTTTATAATAATACCTTTAATTTGGGGTGCAAATAGCCAGGCTTGACCAGAATACCACAGTTTACAGAAAACCAGTGACAAACGTTTCTTTTGTTGCTGTCCACGGAGTCGGACTTTTGAATTGAAGCATATGTATGGCGGTAGGTGTTTGCCGTGGGTGGTGATGATCCGTCTGCTAGTTTCAATAATCATAAAAACGCCATAAAAACTCATATACATAATTATTGCCATTTATCGGTAAAGTAACTCAGCAACAATTCCAACGATTTAAAATCTTAGTCGAGGTTAATGGATTGGATTGAGCAATAAAAAATCAAAAACAAACACTTTAATTATTTTATCATGTCTTCAATTAACAGTTTTGTTTAGATTTTCTTCCGATATCTTGCATAACACACACATCACAGCGCCACCTTATTTCAAACTAAGCAGAGCTTATAGGTACTTTGAAAGCTAGAATAACTTTTATTCTTTTCTTTCATAAATACAAAATATTATACATACTCAAACTCCGAAACGAATACTTGCAGATGACTCACACATTTGTCCCACCCGAGCCTCACCGCATCAGGTACATTCGCTACCTCCGCACCACCGAAGCAGTTCGAATATGTTACAAATTCTACAACAAACCTTATTATTGACTCATTTTAGTTCTATCGTACTCTAAAAGGTCGTATAACTCCTTTTTAAAGGATCTATTTAGTTATTGAATGATGCTTGCTCTATATTCACAAAAAGCAAATCAGTCTAAAAGTGTCAACTGATACCCCTAGCAAGTGGTGGTCATAGTTAAGTAATCTTACCGCATTATAAAATCAATTGCACGCCGTTAGGGGTCTTGTATAGTAACAAGCGAAGCTAATACTTTGTAACTTTGCTAGTAATCATATTTCTAACCCCCGATGCAAAAAGAGTGGTATTATAAGTTCGACTTCTGTCAGTCTAGGTATATGTCTGTCTGCCTGTGGCATCGTAGCTCTCAAACGCGTGGACAGATTTTGATGTATTTTAGTTTTTTTATTTATTTGAAAGCCAGTTTCCTTGCGGTGGTTCTCATGTGGTGGTGGCTATGTTTGGTTAATATCAGTCGAGCACTGTAGGAGTTTCAGCTCTTTTCTCGAACGATGTAAACCATTTTGGTGTATGAATACTCGATTAAGTGCTAACGTAACGGGTTTTCTGAATTTTTAATTTTAGCTTGTTTAATACACATATTAGGGAATTCAATGTATATGGTATATTTGTGTGGTTACGATTTAAGTATATAGACCATCACCATCCTACCTTTTATGTCCTGGGTTTCGTAAGAGGCTACTAAAGGAACTAACTATGCGAGACAACATCACTGCAAGGAAACCTTGAGAAATTCCTTGCCCATTTGGCTAGTGTGGTACCAAGTAGGCCAAAACCTCCTTTTGAAGCAGTGGTCTATGCCCAGCGGTGGACTATTATTAAGGCTTTTGAGGATACTTTTGTTTACCTACTTTTTAACCATTTCAATATCTTTTTAATAAATTATCTTATTATTACGTGTTACTTACTACTCTTCTCCTGAAACCATTAGGATGAAATGTTGTATGTATATTTAAATGGGTTCAATGATTTGAAAACAAAATTGGACCTAGTAGGTGACGCCGCTGTCTTAAGGTCATCATTGGCTAATAACTAAACATATCTGTTCTAACGTGGTACAAAATCTGCAAGGTCATCCAATCTGCCTATAAAACGTCAAGTTAGTGTACGCTTCAAAAACACAAAAGTTCCCAATGATTTGAACTGAAATTGTGGTACAATGTTCAAAGTACTTTAGAGATTGTTTTTATCTTTCTTTTACGTTTTTGATTCTCATTTGACATCAATGCAACCACAATATGCCACGGCGAAGTATCTCACAGTGCTGATAGTATTCTATACATCCTAGTGTTGAGTATATTTAAGAAATATATATTTACGTATGTTTTTGAAGAAATATTTATAAACAGAATTTGTATTAGCGAGTAAAAATGATGGTATTGCTACCTATATTTATACTATCTAAATATGATACTACTACAACAACACAATACTACAAAAATATTTATTTAGACAATATAGCCTGGGTACTCGTATATTTTTCATCATTCAGTGATCAAGCTACCTTAGTTTACAATCATAATACAATAAGCGTATCAGCCGCCGACAAGAGCAAAAATTGCTAACATTATTGTAATGCAATCTGTAATGCATTTTATATTGTTTATCGTTATAACCGGGAAAAATAAACGGCGATGCTATAGTACGAAGTCAATTTGTTGCATGAATTCCAGAACAAAAATGGTTATTACTGATTGTTGAATAAAGTGTTTTATATCCTTGTAAATTGATTGAAGAAGGCTACTACTTAAATAGTACGTAGTAAACGGTCGTAATAAACACTTCACTTGTTAGCGATAACCATCGCTAATAAGTGAAGATATGTATTTTCTGTCATTACGTTTTAAGAATCAAGCGGATGGGTGGCACATCTCGAAGATCGGGTAACTACTTGTAATTTTTTCTTAAGACGAAAGTCGTAACCTATCTCATAAACATTCGTCTTACCGTTTATCCATCCCAGCTTCATAGCGTTTATGCCTTTTTATTTATTAATTTATTTATTTAATTGAATTAGGATCTCCAACAAAGGTTGTACACAGCTATATAGTATACAATAAATTATTGAAGGGGATGGGGGGATTACTGACCACAGCAAGCAAAAATAATTATTAACAACCAAGCAAACGATTTACAAGTAACAAAAAATAAAAAGATTAAAACACATATTCAGAAGGTTACATGAACGAAAAATATGAAATATATACGAGTAAGTAATTATGGCAAACTATACATTTTATAGAGTTCAAAAAGGAATGAGATAATTCTTTTTCCGTACATAGTACTGGTCGATAATTATGTATACGATATCAAGTGTTTGACTGTAATAGTATCTAAGAGGCGTAAATGTATACGCACATTTCAGCCATTCATATCTCAGATCATGAAAGAGATATAGTCTATTTTGAAAAACCTCTTCATAGAAGGCATTAAACTTTGTCCAATAGCTTTTTGCTATTTTAATAGAATCGTCAGTTCTTCCTCAGATTCTATTATTTAATTTTGTTACTAAAGCCTTTATACTACAATATAACTGCTGCAAATAACTTAACAATATAAATCACATTTGTAATTTCATCAGTGCTCGATAAATTAAAATGATCTTAATCATTTAATTGTTTAGAAAGCGATAGCACACAGTATCATTTGCGTATTGACTACTGTTGGAGCAAAGAGGGTAAGCTGGTCAAAGGCCGAGTTACTTTTGCGTGGCCATTAGATTGACTATCGTGGTTCTTTTATCTGATATAATTGATACACCGTGACTATAACTAATTACCGTAGGAGAGCCACGCTTCGGCATGCATGGACCGGCTTGACCGGAGTGATACCACGGCCTCACAGAAACCCGGTGTGAAACAGCGCCTGCGCTGTGTTTCACCGAGTGGGTGAGGATACCGGAGGCCCATAATCCAACCCTTCTCCTCATCCCCCTCCCCATCCCCCAAGGCCGGCAACGCACTTGTGATGCCTCTGGTGTTACGGGTGCCCATGGGCGGCGGTAATCGCTTACCATCAGGCGATACGTCTGCTCGTTTGGCCCAATTCCATAAAAAAAAAATACAATACTCCTTGGTACAATAATTAATCTTGTAATTATGATATCGAACATTTAGCTCAGCTGGCGAAAACAAGTTGCATCTGTGTGCCAGGAAGTTACAGGCTTATTACGGACTCTTTATAGGCTTAAAAACTTTCTGCCAACGAAAACCGAAGTAACGCTTGTCCAGATTCTTATATTCCCAATGATCGACTATGCTGACCTGTGCTACTTTGACCTGAATGCAGATCTGCTCAATGAGCTTGACCGTCGTCTCAATAATTGCATTTGATTCATATTCAACTTACGGAAATATGAGCACGTGTCCGAGTATCGGTCTCATTTGAAGCGGCTTCTATTTCGCCAACGGTCATAAGATAATAATAATAAAATAATCAGAAATTGGGAGGATTTCCAATTTGGCATAAAATTATCTTATTAAAACAAAATTTATCACTTGCCATTTAAAGATTTATCTTTGATACATACAAAGTGAAGCGTCTTTTTATATATTAAACATTTTTGTAGGTACGTACCTATTTATATTATATAATTAAAAAAGTAGAAAATTGAACCATACGTATGGTTCAATGTTCTACATTTTTAATTTAATTATTTACAATTATTTCTTTACAAGTATTAAATTAGTTTAACAGAATATTATAAATTTATTTAAGTAAATCGCGATTTTCTTAGCTTCATTTCAATAGCCATATAGACAATTAACCCTAACACACAATAGGTGTGATCATTTCAGGATGCTGTCATGCTTTAAGTTATGATTTACCGGTTAAGTGGTTACCTCATTTTCATTAATATCTTTGTTTTATTAAAAAAACAAACAAAAAAATATTACTGTTTTTCTTAATCTAAATGTAAGATTATTCTTTAAAATATCAGAGGTGTTTGGACAACAGTGAATAAAAATGGAATCAAAAATCATCGTTTTCTTGTCGATTTTTTTTATTAGGAATCTAAACGAGCTAGAACTTTCAAGACAAGATATGTTTAACTATTGTACTATTTATTACTTCTTGGATTATCCTGGGGAATAATCTTGATTTTGTAATTCATGAAATACAAAAATTCTATCCAAACAAATTCGTATAGAGTATTAAATATCGAAATATGTTTTCGATATATTTAAGATATTTTTATAAATACATGTTTAGGCTACCATTCTATGTTTGACTTTAATTATAATTATGTTTGTATACATTAAATACTTGAAACATATATATACACAGGAAGAAAAATAAGTTTCTTTCAGAAACTCTTAAGAGGTAAGAAAGGATTGCACAGGAAAGAAAAAGCCAAAGTCATCTATACGATTTTTGTTTGTTACATTTTTATGTGAATCATAAAACATTAATATTAATCCTTCATTATTTTTTATCAATGTATTTATAAAAAAAAATATGATCATCGTAATTATCATCAGCCTATCGCAGTCCATTGTGACAGATATAAGCAATATTTAAAGATATGTACTAAATTGGAAATTAATGCTTGAAATAAAGTAATCAATAGCTTTTTCCACAAAGGAAGTCTGGTGTATAAAATCTATTCACTATTTACAATAACGACTCCACTATTAGGGCTAAGTGCCCCTGTTCTGTGAGGCTACAGGCTTTGCCGCTCGCAGGTTAAGTGAGCTCGTTCAATAAAATTTTAGTGCCAAGAGACGAAGCCAACGATTGTTATAACTAAATTGACTGCTGCATTGGCAGGGTTATTGTATAAAAAGATTTCTTGTGGCTTGTTTCAAAGTAATTTAAGTAGCTCAATATACATGTATCTACTTTAGTTATTTTAGTCTACACTAAAATAATATTATAAAGAGGAAATATTTGATTGTTCGTTTGTTTGCATTACCGAACCGATTTGAAAAATTATTTCACCATTTAAAAGTTAATTCATCCCCGAGCAACATAGGCTTTATTACATTTACAAAAAGTTAGAGATCCGTATGAAAACTTCGAGACTTGGTCAAGTGTTCTAAGCTTAAAGAGTTTTCTTTTTTATGGAATAGGGGGCGTATCGCCTGATGGTAAGTGATTACCGCCGCCCATGGACAACCGTAACACCAGAGGCGCCACAAGGACGTTGCCGGCCTTGGGGGATGCGGAGGGGGATGAGGTGGGGTATGAGAGGAAGGATTGGATTATGGGCTTCCGGTATTCTCACTCACTCGGTGAAACACGGTGCAGGCGGTCTTTCACACCGGTTTTCTGTGAGGCCATCGTATCACTCCGGTCGATCCGGCCTATGAATGCGGAAGCGTGTTAAAATTTACAATATGACCCCAAGATAAGGTATGGTCTATTTAGATCATTAAATTTCAAAGTGATGATATAATCATATATTAAGAAACAGTCTTCAATACGATCTTCATTATCATCACATATCATATACTTGTAACATTCTATTTTAATAATAATAATAAATATTCCGGACATCTAACACACAACGCCATCTAGTCCCAAACTAAGCATAGCTTGTACTATGGGTACTAGACAACTGATATAAATACATATATAATTTTTTTTTTAGTAAATACATACATA
Organism: Hyphantria cunea; assembly: GCA_003709505.1. NCBI lineage: Eukaryota > Metazoa > Arthropoda > Insecta > Lepidoptera > Erebidae > Hyphantria > Hyphantria cunea. The sequence continues at coordinate 560,751 of PKRV01001350.1, forward strand.
TTATACATAGAAAACATCCAAACTCCGAAACAAATATTTGCAGATCATACAAACATTTGATCCGACCCGGGGATCGAACCCGAGACCTCAATAACAGCAGTCGCATACGCTACCGCTTCGCCACCAAGGCAGTTTAATTCTTTCTTCATTGCTAGAACATCATTATAGTTCCAATATGCCGATATAAACGGCAGCTTGATGCAAGCCTCGTTATTTTATTTAGTGTACAACTTCATCTTGTGGTGAAATACGACATTAATTAACAAGGAGTTTAAACATTCACCTATACATTGCTGTCTCTCTTTAACGTGTTGTTGTCACATGCTCTGTTTCATTATTATAACACGACGGAGCCTATGGAAAGAGGTTGAGAACATTTTGTTTAAATTCTTTGAATAGTAGTGCTTGAGGATTGAAAGTAGTAATTGATGTCTTTAAAAGCACCTATTTAATTCCTCTAATACTGTCTATTTTTAGTTCAGATATTAACAAACTTACTTAAGTTTCGATACGTCAATTTTAATAACTAAAAAATTAACGTTTTTTTTTTGCTGCTGTTGTTGTCTTGCATATATTTCCATAACATTTTTTCCTTTTTGTCTTCTAACTTTACTGATGTACCATATACCACATAAGCTATATTATTGTGAAGTATGTTCACATTAATGCATTTAAATACTGACATCAAAAATATACGATATATCGGAATGAGGGTATCCGAATAATAAATTTGTTACGAATACGTGGCACAATTGAACCGTTCTTATGAGTCAGGCAAGGTGAGGACGGTACCTACGGAAACAGGGGACAGTTTCTCTTCAGATCTCGATCCATCCACACCTCTTAATTGTGACGTGAGTTACTCCTGAGTCAAAATAGTTTTCTATATTTGTGTTTATATTTAAATTGTGTATCTATATTGCTCTTTGTGTAAGAAGTTATTATTTCATCAATTTGTGTTTAAATGAATTCATGTCCGTTAAGTTTTTATTTACAATAATTAAGTTATTAATGATTAGCTTCATTTCAAATTAACTGTACTTATGGTTCATATTTTCGTTTGGAGCCGAAAGATTTGCCTACTTTGGTCGACATTAGTAATTGCCTCCACTACTACTATGCAAAAAACAAAATGTAATTTTGACAAATAAAGGAAAAATATATTTCCTTTTCTTCAAAGTGGTGTGTTAAAACTTAAAACAAAAACACAGGTAAACTGTTACTCTTCTCTGCAACCCCAGTATGAGTAGCCGCATTTGCACATTCGATAACATCGTCAAAGTGACATAAAATTGTACCAGCTGAGCTCAGAATAGCTACCTCCGTGTATCGTACCTATGTACTAGAGAATACAACAGTGTTTGACGAAGGCAGATTTTAGAAAAGTATGTTCAACATATATTTAGATGATTCATCTGTCTTTGTTGTTTGCTGCCTCATTGGCACAGTGGTAACGAACGCGACTGCTACGCCGGAGGTCTCGGGTTAGATTCACGGGTCGGACTAAATTTTGTATGATCTGCCAATTTTTATTTGTAATTGTGTATGTATGTGAGTGTTTTCTATGTATAATACGTGTATTTATACAAAAAAGTATATAAATAATCTATCAGTAAAACTAACTTTAATAGTACCAACTCTGCTTAGTTTGGTACGAATAGCGTTGCGTGTCGTATGTTCAACCATATTTATTTATTTAACACAATTTAAACACAAACACTTTTTAAATATTTTTCAACTACTATTATAATCCTTTTAATGACATTTGGAAGATTGAGAATAGGCCAATCCTCACTTTTGAACGAGATGTCCATGTAAAAGGCAGACAAAAGCTTTAATTATTGATATCCATTCTGTCATTTCTTATAATATAGACGTTTATTATTCAAGGAACTCACTGGACTTTTAGCTAGTTATAGGACAAGGTCTACCTTTTACATGAACCTCGATAGTCTAATGATTGATCTCGTAGACTTATAATTCAAGTCTAGCAATTTGCGCTTTAAGCTTAGGAATTTAACTTATGTGCATGCCTGTACTTTATCCCTAGTTATGGGTCTCTGTAGGTCACGTTTCAAAGACAAAGCATATAGGTTTTATGTCTTAATTTAGAGAGCCGACTAGCTAAGCTAGAGGAATATTTATATGAAAATTCCTGGCATTTAGTTACAAGTCGTTAAAGTTGAGTTACTAGACAAGCTATAAACTTTACATGATATTCTGTTCAGGTTAACACTGATAGGTTATAGATATATTTAGTTTTTAGATTACTTTTTGGTGTTTACATATTTTTAAAATAAAACATTCCTCGCTAATCATCATGTCACTGCGTGTTTTGAGTATTAAATACAATATAAGCTTAGTAAAAAGATAGAGTAATTGAAGATAGATTTAATGAAATTGGAGGAACACAATTTTTTGGGTTTAGAAATTATCCTCTTCTTTTACAGCTTATAGTACATTAAATTATCATCGCACAACAACACATTATATATTTGTATTTGTTCTATTACTATATTGTAAACTATACGCACTTACTTAGATAGTCCATTAATCAATAAACATCGCTTATTATAAGTAAACGTGAGCGTTTAAAAAGGTCGCTAGTCGTCTAATTGAGTGCTAATAATAATAAATATAAAATAATTACAAACATATTTATTAGTGTGTATTTTAACAAGAGAAATTAAAAACATTCATAACTATAAATAGGCCTAACATTAGTATAATTATAATATCATAATGTGTTATATTTTGGCTTTTGCTTGTAATAATAACATGCGGTGTGGACTCGTACCACGTTGTTTGCATTTGATCTTTGATCTATGTAAGATTCTAAAGTTTAGATAAATGATAAGATTAGTACTGTGTCCATTGATCGAAAGCTCTATAAACTTCATAGGAATTGTGATCATTTGTTTTTAATAACTATCATCATCCTTTTTTATGGTGACGGGTAAAAAAAATCTCTCGGATCTCAGGCTTTAAGGGACGCAGAAGTCAGGAATATGCACTGTATTTTCACTAAAAATCATCGACGATCGGGATACATAAAATTGAAAACATAACAACAGAAGTAACAATTGGCGGTCTTATTGCTCACGGCGATTTCTTCCAAACAACCTTAAAATAGATTTTAGATTTTTAAGATTTTTCAGGCAGTTAATACAACAGTAACACACTATCGCTTGAATATTCTTAATCTTTAAAAACAATTTATACATAGACTACAATATTAACTACATATAACGAAAGCAAAAGAATTCACAGTGACAGATAATAATCTTTCCCTAACTTTTAAAAAACAGGCAAGATTTTTGCTTTTCAAAAAGTCTCCGGCTAGCCGTTCCAAAGTCTTACTATTTGCATAGTAAAATATTTGTTTGCGAAGTGGGTGGAGTGTTGTGTCATTTTTAGTATTAAATTCTCCGATGAACTCAGGTCCCTGCAATATGTATTGTGTAAGAACTGAAAACGAGTAAGAGAAAGAAAAGAGCATACTCCTTCTTAAAAGGCCGGCAACGCATTTGTGACGCCTCTGGTGTTGCGGGTGTCCATGGGCGGCGGTAATCGCTTACCATCAGGCGATACGTCTGTTCATTTGCCTCCTATACCATAAAAAAATCATTCTTTGAGATAAGAGGGTGTGTGAGGATGAAACAGAACACTGTATAAAATAAAATAATATGAAGACATATTGTACATAGAAAACACCCCAACTCTGTAACAAATATTTGCAGATCATACCAACGGTTATTGAACCCGAGACGTAAAGCTCAGCAGTCACATACGCTACCTCTACACAACCGAAGCAGTCCAATGTTTCTTTTTTCCTTCGACATTCGAGGCCAACAATTCTAGAAGTATAGACGTACTCACTGTCTTATCCTAAGAAAACCAGAAGCGTGGAGTCCTATTTTAAATAATTATACATATATTAAGCACGTGACTAATAGTCAGAAATAGTATTTACTATTCCTGCCACTTGACTGTCGTGTATCATTAATCAAATAGGCACAGTATTATATTTTCTGCTGATTAATTACACCAGGTGTAAATCTTAATTACGGGGCGGTATGAACTTGGTCATAGCAATTTGCAACGCCCCAGTCTAAATTGAACGATATGTCTTGTCTATTTGACAGTTAAATGGTATTCAAAATCCTATTAATTTTGCTGATAACTTTTAAGCTGTTAAAAATGTTCATTACAACTGCATTTATTGGTTATTTTGGTTAATTGTTATAATAAAAATATGTTTTTTTAATGTATTAGCTGCCAAAATTACTCTAGTGAATTTAATTATTAAATATTTAAGTGTAGCTGTATATCTATAATTGTTTATTTTATTCCAGACGAAGTGATCGGTTGAATTGGACTATACCTTAAATATCTTTCATATATTACACTTTTAACATATGGATAGAAACATTAGCGATATCGACATCATCGTATATGCATGTAACTTAATTTGAACTTTTTGTTTGAACCTTAATAGCCATTGAACTCAAAAAGTAATAAGTTTGCATCTAATATAAAAGAAATGTTAAAAATAGTACCATCATTATAAAAACTCTAAAGTACACGTTAACAAACTGTAGGTAATTTTTTTTAATTAATCTTAATCTTTAATAAACCTTTTAATTAATCGGCACAGGAAGGGAAAACCAAACCGTTTGGTTCAAGAGCGTATTTCTATGACTCTAAAGCGTAATGAGTTCCAAGGCTAGCAAGTGTTGTTTCGTAAAGAAAGGGAGAAGGTTGGTGGGAAGGCAAAGGCGGTAGAGTACTGCAATAGAGGCAATATCACTTCGCAACTACAGAGGCTCAACAGACTCAGTGATAGAGAGCATCTAGCAAATACGGCTTGGATCCATCACAAAGAGGAGAACAGTACTCCAAGTACGAACTAACCTGGGTCTTATAAAGGAGACACAAATACTCGGGCGTGAGCGAGAACCGCCTCAGTTCAGTACACTAAGCTTCCGTGAGACCGCCTTAGTGATGCTCTCGGGTTGAGGTTCCGGTGAATATCCATGCCCAGGACAGTGAGCATATCACGTAGTGGTAGTTGAGTGTTTTGAAAAGTGGGGGTATACCTAGAACATTGTTATTATTTAGAATTTTATATTGTTATGGTAACACAATAAATGTTGTTGATAAAAACTGAAGAACAGAGGGAACCAATCAATTATAAAGAAAATATACCCAGGTAAATTCTAACACAACGCGTTAAATTCTACTTTATATTCAGAACAGAATTTCAACCATCTTTTCGCTACATAAATTTTAACAGTGGACTTCAGTAAATAATCACCCAACATTGAATAGAAAACCTTACTTAGTTAACACTTAAAATACTTGCGCCTCGGTCTATAAGACCCAGCAGTTTTGGAGTACCTACACATAAATAAGTGGTTAACTAAGACGTTGGAACACAGAATTTTATGTTGCTCGCTCTGTTCCATACTTTATTGTACTCGGATTTATTTGTAGATCTGTTGTAAAGTAAAGCGCCGTCGAAAGTCTGTAGTGAAGAAAAAGTTGTATCAATTTCATTTTGTAAAGACAGTTGAAAGTTATGCGTTAAATTTTATTATTTTGATTCGATCGATTCATATGGACTTTTATAATTATTTTTATGGAATAGAGGGCAAATGCGCTTACATATGTAAGCGATTACCACCGCCCATGGACACCCGCAACACCAGAGGCTTCTCAAATACGTTGTTGGCATTTGGGGTATGGAGAGGGGGTGGAGGAGGGGTTCTGGTATAGTCCTTCGGTATCCTCATGCACTCGGTGAAACACAGCGCAAGCGCAAGTGGTTTCACACCCGTTTTCTGTGAGGCCGTGGTATCACCCCGGTCAAGCCGGCTCAATCAAGCTAAAGCGTGGTTCTCCCTACTTCTTTCTCCAACTTAATCATTTCAACAGTGGTTCTTATTTGTGAATATTTAATTCAATTAAACGAAAAAAACGAGAAAAATGTCATTTAAAAAATGCAGTCAACTGTACTACAGCGTGTTATTAATATTAACTCCTTTAAAAAGACTAAAAGACACTTTCCGTATTTCTTAACTCATATCTTTAATATTTGAATATGCCTAATATTTTGTAAAATATATACCATGTTATTAAATTATAATAGTGTATTTCATATTTGTAATAGGCATTTATAAAAAATAATATTATATCTTTTAGGTTCTTAAATTACTAACTTCTGAATTTCATTGACTACAACAATACAGACTTCCATTCTTTTGTCCATTTTTCTTTATCTTTTATACTTCCGTCAATAATGGTTACGTATATATGAGACAGTGACTTACACCACAAGTTAGGGTATTACACAAAAATTTTATCACTACCACAAAGAACGAAGCTGACTTCAGTCAAGACAGTGCTGGACATGAAAAAAGCAAACATGAGCCTTAGTGATCGCCTACAGATATTTGTGTGCACATAATATTTGTCTTCATACAAATTATGACATTGCCGCACAAAGGGTTAAGAAATTAACTCGCCGCTTACGGTCATCTCTTTAACTTCAAAACATTAATTATAACACCTCTTTAGGGTTAAATTTATCGTGTTTTGTTACTCATTACTTTGTTTTAGAATGTTTTTTTTTGTGCGAATGCTTGCGGGCCTCTATCTGGCACTTTATTTGGGCTATTCACTGCCTGATTTATGCTGTACTTGATTACACTCAAATGGAAATACAATCCCAAATAACGAAAGCGCTAATAAAGTAATATTATTTTTAACAAACATAAGTTACACTTGAGTTGATGAAATTGAAATGTACGTGTAAGAGATGACTTTAGTTTGTTGTGATATCAATTATACTCATTATCCGATTAATTTCTTTAAAAGTTATTTCTTACCAATATTCTATCTAGCGTAGGAGTTATTAATTACAGTGGCCTGTTTTTGATATTTATTTGTTACGAGTAAACTGTAATGATATCCGCCAGCATATCGGCTAACATGTTCGCTCATCAATAGTTCTTTAAAGCTTATAATAATTTATTGCTAAAGGCGGTTTTTATGTAGCCTTTAAAGGCACGTGGTATATATTTTAAACGGGTACGTTTCAATCTGGGAGATCTTCGCTTCAGCTCGTGTTTTATTTGCCGACTATTTTCTTGCCTTTTTGCCCTCAAATTCAAAGTTATTAGAATCGATTTTGCAAATAAATTTGAAACTGAGAACAGTACTACGGTTTTTGCTGTTATTTTATGTTTCAAAAGGCTCGTGAATACAGACCAGTTTTCAAATGATTTTTTTTTTAATATTTCGGCCAGTTTACACACATCTAGTCCCAAACTTAGCAAAGCTTGTGTTATGGGTGCTAAACAACTGATATAAACATATATATATTTATGTAGTATACACAAAAAACATCCAAACTCCAAAACAAATATTCGCAGACCATACAAACATTGGTCTGACCCGGGAAACGAAACCGAGACAATAAGGACAGAAGTCGCATACGCTACCACAGCACCACAGAGGTAATCAAAGTTAAAGCTCTGAGTAGATTAGCAAAGTTAAGGAGCATATTATAACCATTCATAACATATTAAGACCCCTATGTGCCTTAGAGAGTATGTAAATTTATTGGTCCCAATGATCATGTATAATTGAAGACTTAAAAGTTCAAAAACAATATACTATTTCAAATTTTATATCTTCTTCAAATATAGTGGAATGATAGACTTAAAAAATGAGCATTTCTAATTTAAGAAGCAAATATCCAAAATGGTGTTATTTAAAAGTCTTCTAAATTTGAGTATTCATTGAACATGTTAAAAGTGCGTTTTACCTGACTACGAAAGAAAGAGGGTTATGGTTTTACCCGACTGCGAAATAAGAAGTATTATGTTTTTCGAGTGTATATATGTGAGTATATTACTTTTGCACGCCTTTGAGTCTAAAAACGGCTTGTCGTATTTTTATGCAGGTGTGTTAATATATTATTCTCAGTCATTGTTTTTTTTAAATTTTGAAGTACTCAGTGAACTTCAAAATTAAAAAAAAAACAAGATTAAGAAATTTTGGAACCAAAAAGTAACTTCAACACAAAATGTTTTCAAAATACATCGGATGTGGTATCAAAGTAAATAATTTTTAACAGTGATTATATATGATATTGACGCAGTTGGGTTTTATTTTTTAACAATTCATTACTTGTTAATCGAGTGTATGTATGTATTGAGGCTTTTCGTATTTTTATGCGAGTGGTGTCAAGAAATTCGTCTTAATAGTGAGAGTGACACTGGGTACATCAAAAAAAAAAACATTTCTGTCATTTCAGTTCTTCAATGAATTTAATAAAATGGCAGATATTGATGCAGTCGGCTTATTTATTTTTTTTTTTTTTTT
>PKRV01001350.1:569215-616867 GCA_003709505.1 Hyphantria cunea
ACAATGCAGCATGGTGACCCACACTATGGCGGCCTGGGGGGAAGGGGGATAGTGAGGGGGATTGGGGTATGGGCCTCCGGTATCCTCACTCACTCGATGAAACACAGCGTAAGCGCTGTTTCACACCGGTTTTCTGTGAGGCCGTGGTATCACTCCGGTCGAGCCGGCCCATTCATGCCGGAGCGTGGCTCTCCCACGGTTGAAAGGTTAGTTTTATTTTAAATAATTTATGACTTATTTCACAACTAAATTGAATCCTACCAGTTCTATACCTCATTAAAATATGCAAATAGACTAATATTCAGAATTTCTTTCTTACCCTTCTTTAGTGCTATTGATACTACTATTATAAATAACTCTGTAATAACAAAGTAACTCTGCCTGTCTGTTACGTTTTGGTGGAAAATACACTGAACCAATTGCAATAAAATTTAGTATTGAGATAGCTTGATTCTTGAGGAAGAACATATGCTACTCTTTTCCGCGATTACCAACATACAAGCGGGCAGGACCGTGGAGATAAGCTAGTTTCAAAACGAAGCCTAAAACATCGTGCAGCCATAGTTTTCCTCATAACAAAACAATTACAATACACTTCAAAGAAGTATACAGTGACACCCAGTCGATTCATAGTAATAATAATTACGTATGATTAATTCATTTATATCGGGTTTCCTTTGGCTCCAGTAATATTATTATAGTAATTATATCTCCATTTCCACGAATAATTTGAATACAATAAGGAAATTTATATTTTGCTTGCAATCATATGTGCAAAGGAAAAGCATGATATGTTTGGTTCATTGTCTATTTGATTTATGAGTTTATCCGGATATCCGAACAAATGTTCGATATCCGCTGGCCGACTTTGGTTTATAATTAGCTCGTGCCACGTGCCACTCCTGGCTCATTCTCGTTCAACCCGTTAGTCGGCTTGGACTTAATTATTATACATATTAATTAGGTTAGGTTATCCATACAAACGTTTAGTTTGCGGGAGTCAGCTGGCAGGAGCTGAATGCGATAAACTGAAGGATCGAACTAAGTGATGTGCAATTCTGGAGGCAAAAGTCCAGCAGATGACTGCGATAGGCTGATAATGATTCAAAATAGCATCATAAGTTGATAAATAAAGGAAGAATTGCGAAAAGCATAAATTTTTAACTACATCATATAATAAGCTGTTTATGCAGCAAATTTTTGGCACTCGCAAGGGAATCAAAACACACAGGGCTTGTTTGCTACTTTCCGTGAATTCAGAATCTTAAAATTTGGTACGAAGTAACATCTTATAACATAGATAGAGGAAAAATTGCGAAAAGCATAAATTTAACAATCAGTTAAGGTTAACATCAATGTGAATCTAATCTAATCCGATCTAATGAGTATTCTGTATACCTCAATAAGAATTTTTACTTATCTTTTTGGTGCTTCCTCTATATAGAACTAAACAAAAATATTATAGTGATTCTGTATTTGTTCTAAGGAAAATTATGTCTTCATTTAAGGAAAAAATGATAATTTTATTTGCGTGCACAACATTTATAATGAACAATGATTTGCAAGATATAGCAATATACGTCATAAATGCGGCTGGCCTCTGATTTAGATGGAGGGGAAAACCCGACCCGACTATCCACGCCCACATTCAGGCGCTGATAAGCGCGCCTCCGCCGCCCGGTCCTCCCAGGCCTTCTCCGCCGCCTTCTTCTGCGAGATGACTTCCCTTTCAGAAGGTTTCGACCGCGGTAAAACCTCCTATGACTGCAGCGAGTGCCCAGCACACCACCAGGGCTGAGTCCTCACTGCAGTCGCAGTGATGGTAGTAAACTTCGGTGAGCACTTTCGTCTCCAAATCACACGGGGGTGTTCCGGCTAACGGCGGTAACCGCATATGGCTCTGACTGCCAATAAATACCCTCTGAGGCCGTCGGAGGCGCGCTTTATTCTGGGCGGTCAGAGCCGCCACCAACACCGGTGCGCACCTTATAAAAACCCTAATCTAATCTGTTCCTTTCGCCTACATTTGTTACATGCCCGCTAGTTGAACGGCGCTATTTAGTAATTAGGCTAGGTTGTTGGACACATAATTTATAAATATTTAAATATTATTGCTATTAATTTACACCGACAGATACACTCCATTTGAAAGAAAAATCCTGCTTATCTTGTAATTTATGTTAAACAACCCTTGGTAAAAAACTTCAGCCATAACATACGCTGTAAATAAATAAATAAATACTATACTAAATACTTATTCTTATAAAACCTACATAAATTACTATGAGATATGGCGCCGGCGTCTTAAGATAAAAAAGGCATAAAATCAAAACAAGGAAGGAAATAGCATATTAAGTGGAAAATGGTACCTCGTGTCTTTAATTGCTTATATTTCAATACAAAGGGATACTTATATTTTTTCACATGAATTATGCAAAATACCTTTTGACTTTAAGGTCTAACCACACACGATACTTTTAGAATAGGCGATTCATAATTTTGATAGGTAGGTTAAAAAACTTATACGATTTGGGATGTATAAAGTGTAAATAAATTTGCTATTGTGGCGACTTCCATATACAGTGCAACAGAAACATACTACAGCGCCGTCTACCACGGATACACTGAACTACGGACGAATATACTATATGAAGAAATTACCAATCTTGCATCGCGCAATAGAAGCTCTTGCGCTGATTGGTATAGCCAACATATACAACAACCTTACGTCATTCGTTGGGCCGTGATCCGCCAGGCATGATCAGCTCGCCTGTGTGATCCTTCATTTGTATTAGAGGGACATGACACCCGTTCTACTATACGACTAGCGTCTGTTAGATAGACTATAAGCTTGAAATTTTCGCGGATTCTTCCTACTTAACAAACCGCAAACGTTTCAAATAATTGCCTGGTTCTTGCCGAAATTCCAAATAACTCTGTACATTATCATCAACAGCTTTAAGTAGTTCACTACTGGACATCAAGGTCACATACACAAAAAGGTTTAAGCCCACTATAATTTAAACATAAAAAACAAAATGTGTAATAATAAAACAAAAGCAAAAGTGAGCAACTATCGCAAACTTCAAACATATGTTATCCCTGTGTTGCTACCTGTCTGAAGTCTAGTATTAAAGTGCTAATTCTAATGTAACTAGACCCTTAAATATCAAGATATTAATATACCTATTAATAGACATAAAATACTTTATATGCAGCCCACTAACATTAATGAATAATATCGGCTATTGTGTATCATATATCTGCCGTAATATTCCAGTAGAAATAAGTAAAGTCGTCGGCTATAAAATCGGTATCGTATCGTCTCATATGCAAGGTTTTATAATTGTAACATTCGTGATATTGGCGACAAACAAATGATAATAAATTAGCAATTCCGAAGCCTTAGCTTCAGTAAATCATAGATTTACACGAATGCCCCTCAACACCGGACGTTAATGACTTTTATGCTGATTCTACTAAAGCTGGATTGGAGCTTTAAACTTAAGTTAATTTTCAGCTTGTGACCACGGCCAGTGTCCTCCTGACCTGGCCTGGTCGGATCAGAGATATGTTATACTTTTCAACAGGTGATTGCGTTAATTCCCGTGAAAATCATAATTATTTGTTGATTTTTATTTTTAAATGTATTAAAAAACTTTTATTAATTTTATATCTGAATTGAATTGCTTCCAAATTGTAAACACAAATGTTAGAAAAATTTATTAATGATTTAAATATTCATTTTCAATCTGTCTAACTGTTTATATAGGAAAACTTATAAAATAAATATAATTTTAGATGTCTTCTTGTTTAAGGGTCATAAAAAGTGTTTGGTATTCTTGTTAATTAAGTTAGAAATATCTGTTATGGTAATTAAGGCATCAATAGGCTTGCTGACCGATATATAATTTTTTAATTAGCTATTTTGAAACAGATAATATTAGATTTTGAATTAATAGGTACATACAGATCAGCATAAGCTTGAAGTGTATAGAGGAACCTGTCTGATATCACTTATAGAATGTCTATTAATCCAGCCAAAAACTCCTAGTAACAAAATAATATTTGTGACGTCTTGCGGTATAATGGTAGCTACGAAAGTATATCAAATTCATTATTATGTTGTTTTTGCAGATTGTCTGTTTGTTTACTAAATCGAAACCGCAAGCCAATAGAATATGTTGGCCGGCTTTGAAAGAAGGTTTGAAGCTTACAATGCACTTTTAGTTGCTAACAAACCAAAAGTTGCCAAAAAAGTACTAAGGAAAATACTAACTCGAAGGAAGAAGGAATGAAGGAATTTAATAAAAGTGTTTTCCTGCGAAACCTTGGTGTTACTCTGTTTGAGTAGGATTTGTATTAAAACATTTTTTAATTCCCGTAGTAAATAGTTTTTTTAAACTCTAAATATAACCGTTCAGTGCTAAATACATTCTTAAACTTTAAAGCGTTAGAAAATTGCAGTTGTTTTCCTATCCATCACCACACTAATCCAAGTCATGCCTATTCATTTTATAGCGAGAACATATTAACGATCAAGACAATAGATTTCTGTGGCCGATATGAGCCGATTCATATCACAATGAATAAATATCGACTCCAGTTTAAAACCGATACGAACCAATTATTATGAATATATGGATTTATTTCTGCTTAAACCACGTACAGATATGTTTTAAACAATAAATGATTTTAGTTTCTTTGAAGAATTGAAGAATGTTTTGTTCCATATACTTGAATGGCCAAAGGCGAAGTTCTTATCTGTTATTTTTTTTAATAGATACTTACCTTGGAAAAGTTCTGTTTCGGCACGAATGGGCCAGCTCGACCGGAGTGATACCACGGCCTTACAGAAAACCGGTATGAAGCCTGTGCTGTGTTTCACCGGCTAGTGTTGCGGGTATTCATGGGTGGCGATAATCCCTTACATCAGGTGATAGGTGACAGGTATCTTCGTTTGCCCCCTATACCATAAAAAAAGGATAGGTCTCCCAAAATGACTCTACTCTGCTTGATGGAAAGTACAAGCGCAATCCAAGTGTGGTGGTCACCATACTACTGCGAATGCAGACAATACAATAATGACCCATACTATGCGGCCAGGGATGCTTCTGCATCAGTGGGCCTCCGGTCATGCACGCACCAACGAAACAACACACGCAACAGCAAAACGCAAAATCTAAAAGTTTAATTAAAAAAAAAAAAAAAAAAATATCTTAACCCTATAATAGTACAATTTATATTTTATAATTCAATTCATCTTACATCTTCGTACAACTAATATCTAGCCTAATATCTGATTTCGTTAAACCGTTGTAATTAAGCCACTATAAATAATAATATAAATGCGTTTAATAGTACTTAGTAACGTGGTGATGATAACCATGAGATATATGGATAAAAACGTGCTGAGAAGTATATAATGTGATTCACACATCGTGAGTTCTATTTAGTTAGTATCTCTTTTAATTCTCATTGGTAAAGAGGTCACTTGTAGGCGTGTGATGATGTTATTATCGATAATTTATTTCCATAAGCGATAACAATATAACATTTCATAATAATTAGTGAAGTGGGTAACTTTTAACGAGTTAATTAAGAATTATATCAAAACGTTTGTTACAATTGCCGAATTGACCCTAAATATGTGATGACCCTAAAAATGAGTAACAAAACTTGCTTAGACTCAAATCGGTCGACTTGACGAAGTGATAGACTCGTGTCTATCACTTCGTCGCTGCTTCTTACCGAGTGAGTGAAATTTGCGAGAAGAGATGGAGGGGATAAAAAATTATTCACGTCAATCACAAGGTGCCCTTGATTTATTTTTTTATTTACAACTACATGCACTTGTGTATATCAGCGAACTTAATGCCCAGGGAGGGAGGGGGTGGTAGAGATCTAGTATGATAGGTGCAGCGAGGTTAGTCAGAAATCGATACAATGGATATTATATAACAAATTTGCATATAAATAGGAGGTCTACTGTTCATTAAGTTAATCCACCGTCTGAAGAAGGAAATTATGCACGTTTTAAATAAGTATCGGCTAATGTATCAGTGATAGTCATTTTCTATCACCAGACTCGTCTATTCACTGCCATTAAACAGTCAAAAACTCAAGGCACTATAAAACATGTCTTGAAACAATAAAGATAAAGTAGGTTGAATGGATTTCAGAACTACAAATAAATATCGTGGATCGTTAGTACTACTTTAAAAAGTCACCCATATTTTCTAGAATTTCGTATTACTTTTCTGTGATATGCTTTATAGTACCCCAGCTATAGAGAATTTTCAGTATTTTGTTTCTAATAATAATTGAAAATGGCCAAAAAGAAGAAATAAAAAGTAATGGGTTATGATCTATAATATTAAATTACTAGCTTGTGCCCGCTTACCGCGTAAAGGTTGATATTTTTATCGCTGTTTTACCCCCTGAGGTGTGGCATTTCTAAAATTCCTATCTTAGCGCTCACTTACGTTATATAACCTACATGCAAAATTTCACGTTCAGTGGTTTGGGCTCTGCATTGATTTAGATAAATAAATCGCTTGATATGCCTTTCATCATTTCTTGTCCTATAAAAAAGAAATAAAAGCGTGTATATTTCAAAATCTCTAATATATAATATGTTAATTAATTATGCAAAGAAAAGTATTAATCTCACACTAAAAACTCCATCCAAATTAACCTTATGATAGCTCAATGTGGTTTTATCACAAAACACTTTTAATTTAACATTCATTAGATATTTTTTTTAATTTTGGTGCTTTGTTTTTTCACAAAATAGGTCGCTGAGAAGATTTCAAAACTTAAAAGGCTGTTTTTAAATTTAGAAATATAAAAGCTTTCAATTGTACATATCTTTCTTAAACTAGTCGCAAGTTATTGTCTTGCTACAATCTCGATTTATTTGCTATTAGTAAAATCTCTCAATGGATGCTCGCCTACGTTTACTCCTAGACCACCTGAGCAGGCACGGTAGCTCGAGGTTGCAAGTTCGATACACACAAGCCGCACATAAATATTACTCATCTACAACAGTCCTGGTCATTTTTGTCCTTATCTATTGAAAGCGCTACCATTGTCATACGGACGTGACCTTTCTACGTTGCAAGCTATGTGAGTTATTCAGTTTATGAGTCTTAGGGCGGGTTTCGATGTTATTCAATATTTATGAGAGTTTACCTAAGTATGCCTATTATGCCTTTAGATTTATCTTTCAAATAGTACTGCTTAAAATGAAAACTACGTAAAATATTGGAAATTGAACGAATTATTTATATCAGTTAAGCAATTAGTGATCGTACCTTTTAATATGTTTGATTGTAAGTAACTTTGTGGTATGATAAAATATTTCACAATCAAATATTTTCAAATATAAATAAATTCAAAGTAAGTTGTCTATATATCCATCTATTTATATCTGCCTTAAAAGTTTGTGAAGTTTCATTCGTATTCCAAGATGGCCATTTAATTATTATATTTTATAATTATAGGAAATCAAATTACTTTTAACATGCTTAGTACGAAAGAAAGGTCAATTAAAAGTATCACAAATACCAGAAGAATAAGAAAAAAGTATGTAGAAATGGACATTATAAATATCAACTATTGCATTAAACACCATTTTAACGTAACCTATAATAATAAGTATTTTATGAATCTTTTAATTCAAGAAAATCTTTACATAGTGATGAAGTATTTCTACAGAACTTTGATATCGCCTAGTACTATTCTTATTCTGTCTGAAGGCAGTCGCTCCATCTAAAAATCATAGTTTCCTCGTACCGAAGTAAACTTACAGCCATCAACAACAACAACAACCCATAACGTCCCACTGCTGGGCTCGGGTCTCCTCTCAGGAGAGGGTTAAGGCCATACGTCCCCACGCTGGCCAAGTGCGGGTTGGGGACTGGCAAGACAACGTTGTGGCTACGTAATCTTACCGTCGGATGTTTTCAAGCCGCCCAAAGGCCTCCAACTAAGCTTCACGACTGTTATGTGTCCTATGATAACAACCGGGACCGACTGCTTAACGTGACCTCCGAATCACGGAGACGCTCATGATAACATGCCACTAGCGGTCACCCATCCAGGTACTGACCGCGCCGTCGTTGCTTACCCTCGGTGATGTTATGTTACAGCCAAATTCGAAGTCATTTATGAAAAGAGCTCGCAGATAGGGAAAGAAAAAATTTAATATTCAAACTCTGATGACACCTCTGGTGTTGCAGGTGTTCATGGGCGGCGGTAATCGCTTACCACCAAGCAATGCGTCTGCTTGTAGCAAATAAGCAGACGCATTGCCTGGTACCTATACTATAAATAAAATAAATAAATAAAAAAAATGTCACTGAGTCGATTTACCATTAAGTTTATAAAACCGTTTAAACCTTGTATTTCGTTTGCCGCTATTTTGTAAAAAAAATATCAATGATTCAATTTTATTCACTCCAGTTGCAAGAGTAACTTTGTTATGTCGTACATCGGTACGGGTATGGAGTGACGAGACAGGCGCGAAGTCGGCATCTCTCTGACGAATCCAATCAATTTGTAGGCGCACAATACGCAATACATCGCCGCCAAACTAACTGGCTCTCACCGATGCAGGGTGATTCTATAAACACTGAGCTGAAAACAATCTATTCTATTCTGGGCCTCGTTCGACATGAGGGTTCAAATCCCGGGTAGGGCCAAAAGTGTTATTGAGTTTTTCTGATTATATGAATACTTAATTACAGCTCTGAGTTTGGAAGTTGGGGTCTGAACCTCCGTGCCTCGGAGGGCACGCAAAATTGGTCCTGCGCCTGATCTCTCCCTGATCGTGTCAGTTAACCATCCCATCGGATTATGAGAGAGGGATCAGAGATTGCACCTGTGTTTGCGCACGTACTTGTGCACTATAATATCTCCTGCGTAGTTGGCTGGCCTCCGTTGGACGCCATGGCCGTAATCGGCAAGGAGAACATCATTCTATTCTATTCTTCAAAAGACTACTTCTGCATTAGAATATTATAGATTCTATGTCACGGGGGACTTTGCAAACATACATGAAACGGACACAAAGTACACCCAGATTTTTAACAACAATATGTAAAATTGATCACGCAAACATTATCCCTTATGGAATTTGAACAACTGTCATCGTAGTAGAAAGCGTCTTGACGATCACTTAAACTACTTTTTTTTCAGAAGGTCGCGACCGCGGTAAAACTTCTCTCGCCACCGGCCATGAAGCGTATGACAGCGAGAGATCTCCTCCGATGACTGCAGTGAGAGCTCGACGCTGCGGCGCCCAAGCGGGGCACACCGCCAGCGTGTACTGGGCCGAGTCCTCACTGCAGTCGCAGTGGTGGCACGCGGGACTCAATTCCCTCCTGGCAACCGAGTGCAGGTACTTCCCGAAGCAACCGTGCCCGGAAAGCACCTGCGTCAGTCGAAAGGAAGGGGTCCCGTGCTGCCGCCCTGCCCACTCAAGGATGACCGGCTGGAGCGCCTCCACGGCGGCAAAGCCAGCACTTGGAGCCGCCAGCCGCGACGATCACTTAAACTTCTAGGCCAACCGTGCAGCAATAATGAAGAAGTATGATTCAATTATAAAAATTTCACAGTTTGTTCAGTCTTAATTGACTGCCTCTGTAAAATATTAGTTTTCTATTTACGTATTTATGTATTTACAAAATAAAAGTAAAAATGTATTTATATCATCAACAACCCATAATGTCCCACTGCTGGGCTCGAATCTCCTCTGAGGAGAGGCTTAAAGCCATATGTCTCCACGCTGGCTAAGTGCGGGTTAGGGACTGCCAAGACTACGTTATGGCTGCGTAAATCTTACCGTTGGATGTTTTTAAGCCGTCCAGGGGCCTCCAACTAAGCTTTACAGCTGTTGTCTAGTATTAAAAATATAATAATATACCTACAGGTTCATACGGAACCCTTGGTGTGTGAGTCCGACACGCACTTGGCCGCTTATTTTAAATATTATCGCAAGTATACTTTGATTAATCGATAACCATCAAGTGTTTTTTTATATAAATACTATCTATCTATAAAGAGAAGTTTATACCTACGCAAATTTGACACCTAAATCATTATTTAACTTTAACTTTGACTTTATAAGTTGTATCCACTAAAAAACTTTATACTTCAGTTGATTATAAAGGCTTGTAGAATCTCCCCATCACTCCGGGTGTCTCATACAAGATGCATAGAGGCGACGACGCTGCACAGAAGTCGACTGTGTCACACCGCTAATGAACCCGCTTACTCATTATCGGTGCGTAACGAGACCACACATGGAATACCGCACACACGATACATACGATGTTTAGATATATATCAATGGCAAAGTCGCAACACATCTGTACTACAAACACCGAATAATTTTATATTAGAAACCTCGCATTCTGCCAGAATTGGAAGTGGAAGATAAATATTTCGGTAAAAAATGAAGGAAAAATATTTTACATGAAGCAAATTATTTTTAAGTAATCTTTTTTTATTTCATTGAAATTTAATAATACTTCTGTTAATATGGGCTTATTACAAAGTTATATTTATGATGTGACATAGATATTATGAGCTCACAATCAATTTGTTCGGTAAAAAGTACATTTACATGCTACATCGAAACTGGCTGAATAAGGATAAAACTCATTAAAATTCAACGTAAAAGATGATACACACACCGTGATTTACAGTCCAATATGATTAAAAGATTACAGCGAGTCAAGAATGGACAACGTTTATGACTTCTAAATGCAACAGCAAATCCAACTGTTCACTATAAGTAATATCACATAAATAATACATGCATCGCAAATAAATTTAACGCAAAAGGGGACTATTATTATCAAGCTGTTTTAAAGAATTATGGCGTATAAATATTATAATTTGCGTTCGTGTAAGCTCGTAATAAAATTCACTTACATCTAAATTTCTATGGTCGTAATAATCTAGTCTGGCTAAACAATATCAGTCGCTATGTTAGCCAAAGCTTATCTTCTTATGAAAACACATTGATTCCAATTCGCGTTAACACTGCTTACACTTTAAATTGTATTTTATTATTGTTATTATTACTTGTCAATTTAGATTTCAGCCACAGTGAATATTAGTTGTAGTGTAGGTGTCGAGCGTATGCTTTTTTTTTTTTTTNGACTCTGCCCTGCCTGATGGAAAGCATGAGCAGAATCCAAGAGTGGTGGTCACCATCCTCAATGCGAAAAAGAACAATGCAGCATGGTAACCCACACTATGGCGGCCTGGGGGGAAGGGGGATGGTGAGGGGGATAGGGGGCGTTGGATTGGGGTATGGGCCTCCGGTATCCTCACTCACTCGATGAAACACAGCGTAAGTACTGTTTCACACCGGTTTTCTGTGAGGCCGTGGTATCACTCCGGTCGAGCCGGCCCATTCATGCCGAAGCGTGGCTCTCCCACGGTCTAAGAGAGGTCTCAAGAGAAAGTTATTCCTGTAACAAGTAAAATAGAGTAACAAGTATGTAGAGAAAATTATTTATGTAACATGTAATAAGTTCCTGTGTACCATTTATTTATTAACGTTGTTATAAACCATAATGATAATAATATTGTCATAAAATGTTATATTACTTGTGATTAGCTTAATATAAACATATTGCGGTATTTCTGCTATCATTTATCGATGAGTATTATTTACCCATCACTTTTCACAAGATAAATATATGAATGGTTGTCGTGATGTTATGTGTGCATTTGATTTCATCAATCTTTTTTTCATATACCACTAAATCTGTAGATTATAATGATAAATGTGTTTATTAAAAAAAGTCGTATATTATAAACACAATAAATTCAGAATAAAACATTAAATAGCTCTGCCTTATATTTTCATATATGCAAAAATATTAGAAAACTATTTTAAAAGTTCGTCGAAGTAAATGTTTGTATATTTTCACTAACTCGTCTCGTTGATCATAGGTGGTTCTTACGTTGCATAATATCAGTAATTTCATCTTATCAACTCGTCGCAGGAGAGAAAATAAGGATATAAACAACTATATGATAAATAAAATTACTGTCCAGTATCGTCATGGTTTTGTACTAAGTATTTATGATATACTTAAGTACTAAAAGTTATGAGTTAGTATCATGTGTTTCTTTGTTCATATTATGAAGTTTAACAAACATGTCTGACAAAAATTACAGCGTGTTGTTAAATAAATGTTGTTTATTTCTCTTAAAAGATATTTTAAAGGATATTTACAAGATTTACCTAGGAATTTGTAGCGTTTTGTGTATAAAAATATTGTTAGTATCTCGTCTTTGTAGTGCTTCCACGATATCTCCACATGAACTTTGGAAATTATTTCTAATTAGATCCAATAAATATTGTCTAGTTACCTTACTATATTCTTATTACATTTCTTTATTTTTGAATTCTGTATTACCAAGATTACTTATTTGTTTAAATAAATTATTTTTGTTGCTTTCCAAATGTATACTTCAACTTTCTTTTTTTACTTGGTTCACTGAGTTGATATTATTTGTTTTTACTTGCTTTGATCCCCTATAAGTAAAACAGTATACTGGCATAATATCCCTTCAGTCGTTTACTGTATATTTTTTGTTGGAGATCCTAATTTAATAGATTTATGGGAGAACTACTTACATTTATGTGTCATCTGATGCTAAGTGAGTAATTTTTAGTTCTGTTTTTATTCCGTTTCACTTTAGCATAGTTTGTTTCATTGTTACGTTTATAGTTGTAAGACCCCTAATGTATTGAACCTGTAATATGTAATACTGCTGTAAAGAATGTAGATATAAAATATACACATTTAAGTTACCTAATCTAGTCTTAGTTTATCGATGTTCTCAGCCTTCCTATTCTTAATAATATATTTAGTTATCTAGTGAATAAACCTCAAACGCAGAACGTAGCATTGTTTCAAGAGGGCAGAGAACAAGAAGGGCTATAAAAATGCTATTGTAATATGGCGAGGAAATGGAAAGTGGGATGGTGTGCGTAATGTGAGGCTACCCTGTACGCGCCGCTATGCGATTAGACCTAGGGATGGGGTAAAGCACTTGTTTTCACAAACATTTAATAAATGTTATTTCCGTGGGAATGGCATACTTGCCACGTATACGGTTTAAGTCGAGAATGCTTATTTACTTTACAGGTTTAATTTAATAGACTCACCAAAAATAGTAGACACTGTTTAACACTTGAAAGACATTTTGTAATAGTATGACGTGGCATAGTGTAACAATTACTTATATATTACCTAATATTACAACAGCCTCTCATAGAACTGGTATTTATTTTTTTGTTTTGAGTGAGTGACATTACTGGTTATCCACCTTCCAAATTTTTAATCCTAGAAAGGAGTACCCAAAAGGCAATAACGTACATCAGCTGTTACGACACCTACTCGACTGGATGAATGTGGTCGATGGCACTCCATCACCACACGGATAACACACATAAAAATACATAGGGTAAAGTACATACTATCATCATCGTAAGCCTATTGCAGTATACTATTGGACACAGGCCATGAGCGCAGGCGCTGTTTTACACCAGTTTTCTATGAGGCCGTGGTATCACTGCGGTCGAACCGGACCATGCACAGAAAAAAAAATAAAAGCAAAATTCACTATCGTAAATAAATGCATTTCAAAAAATATCGATGCCTTATCCCATCACTATGAAATTCATATGTTTTGTAGGTTGTTTAGCGTAAAATGTGCGTTGAATACTTTAGTGCGGGGTAAAACAATTCAGTGTGCGCGTGCCTTTACTGCCACCGACGCATAATACGCTATTTTTACCTGAGATTACCCGATTACTTTAGTTGGATATTGGATTGGATTGAATTATAATTTTCCGTAGTGATAGGCATAAGTTTCTTGTGTAATGCATTTGTTGTGGAATGTGGTGGAAACTTATTGCATTGTAGACGCTTGTTATCCATCTCAATTTTGGTACAATCTTAAAATTGTAGTAATAGCATAAGTGATACAAAATGAATATCTCAGAGTTTAAATCAAATATCTCAAGCGTTAAATAAGACAATTGTCAAGTAAACTCATATTTTGTATTAAGCCGACTGACTGGCTGTAAAATTTAAGAGAACATATCAGATTACTGATATATAGCTGTTTACATAGCTTATAAATACATTGGTTATCATTGCTAGGTAGTTATAGTATGACATTTTCGCATTATTGTATTTTTTTATTTCTTATACTAAGTATTCCACTTTCTATAAGTAATGAAAATTACCCAAACATGCTACGTATTTTTGCTTGTTAGTATTTGCATGCTAAGCTGACCAGATTGAGTTCAAATGATACTGTTGCAACAAAATCATCGAGTTTCATTTTCGAAGATAATTTCACTAAAATATGCTTTATTACAAGAAGTACCTACCCGGATGAACCAGCTTTGGTCGATATTTTTTTAGTAATTTTTTTAGAAATTAATCCTGTCTAGATCGGGTTATCGCCCCCAAAACCCTGCAGATTAAATTTCATGAAAGTCATTGTAGTCGGTTTCGAGCTCGTTTAATCTAATGATCACATAGCAAATAACACCTCGAGGTCCTTCAAATCAGATGTGATTTGAAGAGCGTCTTCATAACACCAATGAAGATATTATAAATGAAATTAGGGTCGCTTTGGAAATTTTTATAAATATTTTCTATGCTTTTGAATGGTTTTATACAGCATCCCACCTCGTATTTGAAGTATGCTATCATATAACTACTTGATCATTGTATTACCTTACAAAATGCATTCTAAGAATCCTCCATACATTTTTTGTAAGGGTTTGTAAAGCATTTTACTCTATCTCAATTGAGCATCTTTTTATAGTTCGGAATCACCACTTAGTAAAGAACTCCAATAACAGTTGAATTACCTCTTTGTAGTTGTGTTTGTTAGAGTTGATCGGAACGAAGGAGGTCAATATTTAGTGGTTCATTTTCGAACACGGATTGGTCGCATCGTATCGATTTAGTTAGAAACGCGTTGGTATTTTAAGAATTTCGGAAGTGAATCTTAGTACATCTTAGGAATGAAGATAGCGTTTCTTTACATTACTGTACTCTAGTTTGTTTTAGACTATTAAATTATATAGTGGGTTAATATCTTAAATATTTCACTCACAACTTTTAGAGATGGCTCAAGAAGTTACAATTATCAATTATAAAGAAGTTAATAAACCTTAAAATATAAATCTAGTAGCTACAATCAAAAAAATAGTGGCAATAATAATGTTCGTAGAGTACTCGTCGAAGTTGTAACAAAAATTGTGTCAATACGTGTTTATTAATTATCTTCAATTAAACATATGGGAAGCACAAAGATAAGTACAACGTCGGTACGCTAAAAACAATATAACTCGTTTAAACCTTTTAAAATCAACAGCTTATGTAATCTAACTCATAATAAAACGTAGAAAAACCAACCAAAAATTATCTCAATTAACTTCTACAATGGCTACTCGTAACAATGCACCCGTGACATTAATTAACAAAGATGGCGTCGGTGACAAGCACATTGCTGCCACCTAGTGGACTGTGACAATTACGTGTTTCGAACGCTTCGCGCGCCTGCTGGATTCCAACAATTAGATACGAGGAGGAAGAAGGAAAAAACTAACTTAAAAAAGGGATAAAATAAGGTTGTGAACGAAAGCTCATCATCAATCAACAAGTATGCTGCGTTCGTCAAGATAAGAATAATTTATTTACTAACTGTAATTGAAGATAATGTAACATGCATATAAGATTGGCAGTTTCATAAGATTTAAAATAACGAGATGCATTGACAAACCAACAAAAAAAGATATATCTTTAGTTTATGCACGAATGTAAGTTGAAGGGGCCCCTCGCCGCTTCTCACTGCGTTGAGTGTTGTGGATTTGATTCCCATATGACACAACATAAGGTTTGATTTAAAAAATTTTCAGAAGTTTTGTTTGGATAGTAAACCTAAAGCGCAAGAAAACAAGTAAAACTTAAGTTCAATGATTCCAACTTACTAAGAATGCCACGTTTGGAGGTCAAGGGTGTCGCTTTTTCACATTATGTACGTGAAAGATTGTGATGTTGGATGATCGCAGTAGTTAAATGGCATTTGGTGTCATAGTTTAGTTGAATTGAATGTTAACAACGAGAATTTGATTAACTATACTTTTTACTTTTTGGTATAAACCAAAAAGCTTATTGTACCAATTCATTGGCATGATAATGTCAATAGCAGTTTAGTTTAAGTTGTACATAACCACAAAAAAAATGGCCAAGTGTAGGTCGTACTCACGCGGGAAGGGTTCCATACCATTATCTATACATTTCAAGCGTCTACATGTTGCCGTTAGCAAGATAGCAAAAACGAGCAAAAAAACCACGTTTTCCTATATCGGAGCCCCCTTACAAATTTATTTTATTCTCTTTTTTAGTATTGATTGTTATAGCGGCAACAGAAACACATCTGATTTAAACTGTCCAACTATCACGATTCATGAGATGCAGCCTGATGACAGACGGACGGACGAGCAGCGAAGTCTTAGTAATAGGAAGCCATTTTATCCCTAGGGTACGGAACCCTAAAAAGTAAGCATATATATATTTCTAACTAGTTTTCTACAGATAACTAGTTAGTAGGGTGGTCACTCATCTGGTAATTGAAATAAAGTTTGAAACACAAGCACACAACTTACTTTTAGGTAATAACAAAAAGCACTCTTATTAGAAAAGCTAGCAAGACATTTATACATTAACAATAATGATTATAGATTGTTTGATATTACTCAAGCTTACTCATAATAATTTCCTACTCCACTTTTCCTAACATTTGCTATCAACAACGCAGTAAATCTGGTTATACCACGAGGCTACAAATTACGCTCAATATCGGTTGTGATACGCTCGCGTATCGGTTGCTATGGCAACGACCGTGAGAACACCCGGACACTGTGCCCGGTAACCTTTGTACAATGGTCAGCCATATACAGAGTGCGTTACGAATGTAAGTTTAACAATTACATAACTATAACTTTTCTCAGTTGAATGTGGATAAAAATATAACAACGATAAGGAACAGCTTGAATACGTAAGAATTGTTATAAGATAAAAAGATCTTTATGGTGTTGAAAATACAGTTTATAGTTTAAATGCTATACTGTGATGAGTCGCCACATAGTATTAGTTACCTAACAGAATGCATATGTATATCTAAAATAACTACACATCTTGGTGAATAATAAGCCTCGTCTAATAAATATACGAAACACCCATTTACCTATACCAACACACCCTTATCCATTAATGAAGATTTTGTATTTTTACGAACACCCGCAACAGCGTTATATTATATTATTATTATTATATTATTATTATCTGTCGTCACGCCATTCTCCAGGACCCTGATGCGTTCCTTGCCCTGGCCAATAGGTGCCTCACCCTCGGCCACTTACCCACGAAGTGGAAGGAGGCGACAGTCGTGGTTCTGAGGAACCCGGGCAAGGACGACTATCAGAGCGCCAAGTCGTACAGGCCCATCGGCCTGTTGCCTGTGTTGGGAAAAGTCCTGGAGAAAATGGTCGTAGCGAGGCTCCAGTGGCACCTAGTACCGAGGCTCAGTACTCGCCAGTACGGATTTATGCCCCAGAGGAGCACCGAGGACGCCCTCTATACCCTAGTGAACCAGATCAAAGATGAAATTAAGCAGAAAAAGTTGGTCACGCTAGTCTCACTGGATATAGAGGGTGCCTTCGATAGCGCATGGCGGCCCGCCATCAAGGTCCGACTGGCTGAGGCGCCTACTGGATAGCTACCTGGACGACAGATGTGTGAAGCTAAGGTACGCCGGGGCGGAACATCGCCTTAACACCCAAAAGGGCTGCGTCCAAGGGTCCATTAGTGGGCCAATCCTCTGGAATATCCTCCTAGATCCTCTCCTTAAGGGTCTACACGAACGGGGCGTCACCTGCCAAGCATTCGCGGATGACGTGGTTCTGCTGTTTGCGGAGTACATCGGGTCCGAGGTGCAGCGACATGCCAATGTCGCCCTTGAATTTGTTCAGGGGTGGGGTGTCAGCAATAAACTGAAATTTGCACCGCACAAGACCTGCGCCATGCTGCTTACTAATAAGCTCAAGCATGATACCCCGCTCCTGAGCATGGGCGGGGTCGACATTGGCATGTCCCGAGAGCTGAGGATTTTGGGGCTGACCATAGACGACAAGCTGACTTTTAACATCCACGTCGGCGTCGTCTGTAGGATGGCCCTAAATATCTACAAACAGCTCTCGAGAGCAGCAAAAATAATCTGGGGGCTGCACCCCGAGGTCGTACAGACTATTTACACCGCAACAGTAGAACCGGTCATCACGTATGCGGCAGCCGCATATGCTCCCGCCGTCGAGAAATTGGGTGTTCGCAAGCTCCTCGACACTGTGCAAAGAGGATTCGCCCAGAAGATCTGCAAGTCGTACCGCACCATCTCCCTCAACTCGGCTCTGCTACTGGCCGGGTTACTGCCTTTGGACCTTCGAGTAAAAGAGGCAGCCGCTCTTTACGAAGCGCGCAAAGGGTCGACCTGGCTAGTGCTAGGAGACC
This sequence comes from Hyphantria cunea, assembly GCA_003709505.1. Classification (NCBI taxonomy): domain Eukaryota; kingdom Metazoa; phylum Arthropoda; class Insecta; order Lepidoptera; family Erebidae; genus Hyphantria; species Hyphantria cunea. Next base: position 587,839 of record PKRV01001350.1, read on the forward strand.
GAGAGTTTGAGCGTGTGGTGCGGTTTGCGGAGCTTCCGCATCCAGCTCTGCGTATGGACTTGAGGTTCCAGAGTCTGGAGGACCAAAGCCTGGTAAACCAGCACAATATGCAGTCGCTCCGAATTTTCACCGACGGAAGCAAGCTACAGGGCAAGGTCGGCGCCGCGCTGTCCATATGCGACGGCCGGGTCGAACTGCGAAGCCGGAAACTGAGCTTGCCAGCGTACTGCACAGTTTACCAGGCCGAGCTCTTGGCCATGTGCAGAGCTTCGAGCGAAGTCCTCACCTGCAGTGCGGGGAACTGCGGCATCTACAGCGACTCGAGGGCGGCGCTGGAGACAGTGACGAACCCCGGGACCTTGCATCCTCTCGCGACCAAGGCGCGCCGAAACCTCAGCGAGGTCTTGACCCGTGGCAAAGATGTAACTTTGTACTGGATCAAGGCCCACGCCGGTATCGACGGTAACGAGCGCGCCGACCAGCTGGCTAAGGAAGCGGCACTTTCGTGCCGGAGGAAGCCCGACTACGACCTATGTCCGATTTCATACGTCAAGCGTCAGATTCGCAGCGAATCGCTCGACGAATGGAATCGTCGATACCAGTCGGGCCACACCGCCTCCGTCACGAAAGTCTTCTTCCCGGACGCGAGAGATGCCTGCTGCTTGGTGCAGAAGATCCGCCCCCAAGGCGTTGTCACGCAGATGCTGACGGGACATGGGGGGTTCTCCCAATACCTGCATCGCTTCAAGTGTCGGGAGAGCCCGTCATGTATCTGCGATCCAGCCCAGGAGGAGACCGTCCTGCATATAATTTTCGAGTGCCCCGTATTCGGGGCAAAAAGGTTTGAAGCTGAGCAACGTCTTGGGGTACAACTGGCTAAAGAAGAGGCACACCGGCTATTAAGCAAAAAGGAGACACGAGCAACATTTTTAAACTTTGGCGAACATATATGCAAAATGGTGATAAACAAAAATAAAATATAACGAAAATGAACAAAATTAATGCATACATAATAAACAAAAAAGGAAGAAAAAGGCTTTTGTCATGCAAGAGGTAGACAGTTTAATATACAAAAAAAAACAGCGTTGCCAGCCTTTGGTGGATGAGGAAGGGATTGGGGTAAAGACCTCCGGTATTCTCACTCACTCGATGAAACACAGCACAAAAGCTGTTTCACAATAGTTTTCTCTAAGGCCGTAGTATCACTCCGGTCGAGCCAGCCCATTCATACCGAAGCGTGGCTCGATACGAATTGTATTTCCTCTATTGAGAGATTAACTGTGATTTTCATATAATAATTACTAGTTCGTAGTCTTGTGGAGCTTAAGGGCGACACCCTTTCCGGCTCGTTCCTGATACAAAGATTGGCTATTGAAATTCAACGCGGTAATGCTGCAAGTATGATGGAAACCTTTCTACCGGCGGCCAGCTGGGCGAGTTTACATTAATTACATTCAGAAAAAGTTTAGTACACATGTGACTATAATTTTAGAATCATTATAAAATGTATTATCAAAGTCCATATGATATCTAAGGCAGGCTTTGACTGTATAAATTTAATCATAAACACATTTTAAGCAACAAACAACGACCTGTTGCTTTTTCTAAAAGAGAATAGATCATGCTGTACATACAGACCCTGCGGACTAAGGAGCAAGGAGCTTCACTAAGTAAAAGATCGGCAATCTTTTATGAGTGTGAAACTGAAACTGTGTAGCCCTTCTAATTTATCTTTAGATACCATAAGAGTAATCAGATATCGGTCATGTGTAAGATTACGTTCGATTCACCAACATTAGTTACTAATACGATGTTTTTAGAATATATTGTTTATATTTCATAGTAAACTGATATGAATTTATACAAAAATGAAAGTTGTCGTTATATTCCGTTGCAGCATGAAATTGTACAAAAGATACTGTGGGTTTTTTTTTCAAATCATTAGGAAGACAACGAATTTTCGTTATTAGCAATAAATGTAGAAAATGTTATCAATATACATTATATATGGCTTGTAAATAGTAAATTAATATATAATAAATAACAATAAATTTATTACCATTAAACAGATTTTTTTTACAAATTATATTGAGCGCCCTGATCTCTGAGCTAGGTTCAATGACCTGTGTTACAGAAATCAGTGTCTTCTCTCATTGTTAGATTACATGTGATTTATGGAAAAAAAGAAAACAAATACAGAGGTCAACCACCAATAATAACTAATACCTATATATAATACAATTAAAATTACACTTTTTATATGTGTGAGTGTGTGTGTGTGTGAAAGTGTATGTGTCTCTATATGTGATGTTCGGACAGTACATTTCACAACATTAACAATTCAGTATCTTCATAATTAAGTCCTAACAACCAATTTTTGGTAATGGTTTTAACATCGTGGCTTGATTTGGGATGAACATTTATTATTTTATTTATTCTATTATATAGACGAACCGCTTAATATTATATTGCCGCCTGGCTGCTGCTGTACGACATACCACATTTGGAATCATATTTCTTATTACCCGCTGCTTATTATATTCGTCCTCATGATAGGATATGAGCAGCAATTGTGTTTATATAGTATAATATTTCCAGTTCCCACGAAACTTAGACATAAGCTATCTTGATTTTCTTTTAGTACATTTAAAGGGCAACAATTCTAACATACATTATTTCTGAGAACGCGATGGAAGCTCTCAAAAAGAAGTATTTTTTACCCATTTCCGGAACTTTCTGCCTCGCACTACAAAACTGTGGAATGAACTGTCGCCTGCTTTATTCCTGGACCAATACGACCTTCAACCCTTCAAGAAAAGAGCGTACTCCTTCTTAAAAAGCCGGCAACGCACTTGTGACGCCTCTGGTGTTGCGGGTGTTCTTGGGCGGCGGTAATTTCTTACCACCAGGCGATAATTCAGCTCGTTTACCATCTATATACAAAAAAAAGTTTTTCATTAATGCCCTACTCGTAATAACTTAAAAAGATGTATATATATAAATGTTTACTTTAAACTGTGAAAACCCGTAGTTTGATTGTAGTCGAAAAATAACTTTCATATAAAAATCATTAAATAGTTAAGTTAAATACGAGACGTGAATATTTTTTAATCAGATTTGGTTTTAGTTTGGTTTTAAAAGTTTTTACTTTCTTTATAATCACTATTATTCTATTAAAAAAACCGGCCAATTGTAAGTCGGACTTGCGCACCGAGGGTTCCATACAAATCTGTAGGTATGCTATATGATGATACTAAAAATTATGATTTTCGCAACTTTTCCTTTATCGTTGATGTAGACGTTGCTTCGTACCAAATTTCAAGATTCTGAGTTCACAGGAAATACCCTATAGGTTTTGATTCCCTTGCGAGTGTCGAAAAGTTGTTGCATAAATGGCTGTATCTTTTGATTGCGTTGGCTTGGCAGTTTAATTTTTCACAGCTTTAAGGGGCAGTATACCTGAGCTTTTGTAATGAATTTTAGCTTGTTGCCTCCACGCGTTCCTAAAAAAGGATTTTGACAGACAGACAGACCGACAGACAACAGAGTGATCCTATAGGGGTTTCGTTTCTTCCTTTTGAGATACGAAACTCTGTAATAATGCCTATAATAGGGCTACATTATTTTATGTACCGAATATCAATATTGTTGATAGAACAAATGAGAGCTATTAATAATATCATTATTAGGAATAATTATTTAGAACCAATGAAATGGTTACTCATGAATTATCTGGATTCGGTTTTAACTATTGTATATAATGAAATATAAAATGCAAAAATTGTGAATAAACCGTAAAAGAACCACTTATTTGTTACTTTTCACATTCCCAGTGAGTGAAGTTACCAGAAGCTACCCACTATCTTCATTTTTTCGCTAATTATGGAGAGATTACATGTCCGAACAGTACAAATGGTGATAGATTATATGCTAAAATTTAAAAACCCCAAACGCCAGCCCTTATCGAGTAATCATACGACAAAAAGTGCCTTACATAATTTTGGAAAAAAAGCTGAGCTCCGGTCTCGCATTCACCAATGATACACGACAGCACAAATGCTGTCATTTTACGTTGATCTTCTGTGTGAGGGTCGTACTACCCCGGTCAAGCTGGCCAGTTCGTGATGAAATCAACGTGGCTCTACTAACTGATTTCTACTGCACTCACATATCCTAGCTCTTTCAATTTATTTTATTCTTTAGTTCTACCTGAAAAATAATGCTTATTTTCCCACATCAAAGCCCCATATAATATTTATGAGGCTAAACATTTTATAAATATAATTCACAATCCACTATAAGACTATAGTTACAGGTTGATTTGCAATATTTTGCTTTAATTGTTCTAAATATAATATATACTTTAGGTTATGAAAAATAACGATTGCTTACGAGTATTTGCGTATCAATCTACATCAATTTAAATTATTCCAGCCTTCAATATTGAGAAACGTATAGGTAAGGCAGAAATGTATAGCTTAATTGAAATATTTTAGTTTTTCAGCGGCTACGTGACAAAAATATACCTATAAAAGTATCAATACAAAATATTTCTAGAAGACTGGTTCATAACTTTTTAGATGTCTCGGGTTCAAATCCACAAACAGAAAAAGTATAAATGTTGTCAAGTTTTTCAATACCTGCATTTTATTTATAATTCTATCGTTGAACTTGATCTTGCGTTTTTGCTCGTGCATTATAACGCGTCTATGAATGAGATCCTTCTATGTCGAACCGATATAATTTAGTTTATTTTTTACATTAAATTTCCGAGTAACATCTGTAATATTATTCTTTTTTTATTCCAAGTTTACTGCCATTTTACCGGAACTTGGGGTCGATGACACATTATTTTAAAGTTGATCTATATTTGACAAAAAAAACTAAACAATTCAACCAAAAAACATTTCATTACATCTCCTTCTAAGAAGTCAAACGTCGCGATTTCCGTGAGAGGGAAAGAGATGGGTATAGTTTGTAGGTGCAGCGTTATAATGGGCTGGCTTTCGCAGTGATCCGTGACGGCGACTGTTCGTTTTGAAGTAGAAATGACAATGCGGTGTAGTAGCGACAACGTTATTGTCTCGCTCTGGCATGATTTTTCTTATCCAGTGTTGACAGTTGATGACGCAACAATTGTAAAATTATCAAGGCTGCTTATTATAAGGGTGTTAATTTACATATAGTAACAATTTTTAACACATATCTAAGTTACTTCTCACTGAAAATGTGTTATTGAGGTTTTGATACCAATATTTGATATTTAGTCGTCAGACTGAAAGTAAATATATATAATTCAGAGGAAGTGACGTATCATAATTAAAAGTTAAATAAAAATGGTTTTGGTGAGCGTTGATGTCTTTTGAGAGAAACGCATCGGACCTCCGAGAAGAGTGACAAAATGTAGGTTTAAGTTAAATAAGTCATCATCATACTTCAACTATATAAAGTTTATTCATCCAAATTGAGTTTTTCTTCTAAGTAACGAGTTGATTAGTTGAAATAGAGACCGGATATTGATTAATAATATTTTGTAATGATTGATCATAATTACTTAAAAACCATAAATATTACTACTTTATTAATCAGTCGGCTTACAAATTAAATAGATATTTGTAAATAACTAACTGTGATTGGATGGAATTAACAACTGTTATATTAATCTTATTATTATTAGCCTCCTCTGTTTGAAGAAGCTTACGTTCAGCTGTGGACAAGTAAAGGCTGACAATAACTCAAATAAAAAGGGTAAACATATACTAGTAAAGGATTGATTAAGACTATGTAATGCGTCAGTATGATATTCGGTATTGATGTTCCCTTAACCGATTACGGTCACGGCGGCCAGTCTTAGCAGAGACCAGTCAAATACACGGGATATTATAGTGCACAAGTGCACTCTCTCTCTCATAATCCAATGGGACGGTTAACCGATACGACCGAGAAAATATCAGTGGCAGGGCCGGCAGATTTAAATACTCTTCAAGGCACGAGGGTTCAGACTCCAAATTCCAAACTACAAGCTGTTATTAAGTATTTCTATAATCAGAAAAACTCAGTAATACTTTTGGCCCGATACGGTATTCAAACCCGAGACCGGCAGTCGTATATGTCAATCGGAAGACCAACAAGGCCATTTGACATATTAAACACAATATTAAGATATTAAAATAAATAATAAAATGAAAAAACAGAAATGCAAAGTGATTCTCGTTCCATTTGTAACCACTCCGGTTTTATCGAATATTAAAAAGAATATATGACGTCACTTGTCTGCACTTGTACACGTACAATTTTACATGTATACACATACAGTATATACATGCACTTAGAATATCTATACTATAATACTATAAGTAATTTGCGCTAAATGGCAAGTGTCACTTAGTGCCAATTATAACTATTTACACTTTATATTAAGCTACTTCGGCAGATTTTTATACACCAAATATAGTAGCCACAATGAAACCTAAAGGATATTTAGATAACAAAAGTAGTTTGTATCTTTAACTTTCGTCTAATTTTTGTTATATAATTTGGATTCCAAGGTTGTAGTATATATGTTTAAGGTCCTTAGGGCTCAATGCAATAAATCTCTTCAATGCAGAATTAAGTACTCTCATATTTTAGGAAAAGCGTCGAGTTTAATTTCCGTCAATATGAGTAGTAGTATGATAAATAAATACTTATATCCACATTCTAGAATCCATAGTACAAACTATGAGGCAGGAAGAAATATTTTAAAGTAGTTTTGCAGATAGTGTTTAGAGGTATACTCATTCTAGTAGACACGAGAAGTGTTAAGAATTAGGTTAGGAGAGTATCAAAGACAAGTCAACAACAAGATCATTGGAAAAAAAACAAACAACTTTGCTTTAACTACAAAGATTAATAAAAACGTAGGCCTTTCAAGTAAAAAATCACCCACAAATCATTCTATCGCTTTTAACACGAACACGTGGCTCATGAGCATTATGCTACCTCTCACAATACATTTTCATTGAGAGAACTACTTTAACATCACAAAAAACACCGAGACGATTTACTACGGTCCATAATACTCGTACTCATAATACGATAGAATAATCCCGTACGGAAAATAAACGAACCCGTCAAAATTAAAAACAAAACTCATAAGCCCAGTCATCAACATCAGTCAGCGATGATGCGCTGCACCGTTAACGCGTCGACAACCAGATCTACATATCAAGAGTCCTTTCCGTGAGAAAATCTTTTAGAATCATCGACAGTTCTAATACATCCTATAGTGTATGTTGGAGGCTGTGAGCGAAGGTTTCATAGGTTGAAAAGCGCGCGAACGCAGTGTGGCGCCGATGCCCGCGCGCATAGCACGCTCACACGACCGCGCGTGCGCAACACGCGACCTGTCAACCGTTGACAGTTCCGAATTCGAATTCGGAACCCGCCAAATTGACTTTTAACGAAAATGGAACGAATGACTTTCAACTTTTTTGTCGTTGACTTAACTTAAGCTTGTTACAGTAAGTAGTGCTCAGAGGGTGAAGTGACTGGTAAACACATTTTTAAAACCACTGTTACATACAAATGTTTACTTATAGTGTCCAGAATTCAGTGCTCAATGTTTCTAAGCTTTTTACTTGATTTTCTTCAGTCGTTACAAGGCTATGGATTTTGACTTGTTACAAGTGTGAACTTAAAAGTGGTTAAACTCAAGAATTCATTGGTCATTAGTGCGTTGCAGCTTATTAGAAGTACTCTTAAGTTTTTTGTTACATATTTGGAAACTTTTGTTTTGTATGAGGATTGCTCCAAATTTTTTATTTGATTGGTAAGATATTTTCATACTATTTTATTGTGTTTCACGGTGTGCTTTATTCTTGTGCATTCTTTATTCGTGCTAAACTTTAAGTCAACTACGGGGAAGCCAAAGCGAAGAGTAATAGTTTTGGCAGTCTACATAGTTTTTATGAACTACTGAATTGATTTTAATGAACGAGGAGTCAATGGATTTATGATAATAGTCATGGCAACATGGGTTTTTTGAAATTCATCAAATTTTTTTACGTATAAGCTATATCATTTTAAACCTTTTCTTTTTTTAATTTTAATTTACAGCCATATTTTAGTATGGTTGTTTTTAAATGATGTTTATTTATCAATATTCGACTACACGGTTGGCCTAGTGGTTGGAGTGGTCGTCACACCGCTTCCTACTGTGCCAAGTGTTGTGGGTTCAAATCCTACATGGGACAACACTTTGTGGGATCCATAAATTGTTGTTCTAAGTCTGGGTGTACTTTGTGTCCGTTTCATGTATGTTTGTAAAGATCCCCGCGACACAGGAATGTATATTCCTAATGCGGGAGTTGTCTTTTTAAAAAAAAAAAAAAAATATTGTGACTTTGATCTGTGCTAACTTATTAACAAAATATAACTAAGGGTTATGTTCAATTTTTCACCAACAGCTTAAAAATTTATGAAGAACGTCACTACATACAGGAACTTATCAGATAAGCGATTGAAGTACCGTGTATAGAAAATTCAATCACGAAGATGGGTTTTAACTGGGGTACTTGGGGACTCGTGGTATGTCCCTATATAGGCTAAATGAAAAGCATTGTTGTTCTCATGGAATTGGTTTTGTATGTCGATATTGAGTTATAGAGAGTTAATAGATTTGTGGTTGTGGTGAAACTAATGGTAGCGCATGTAGTAAATGCACTTATTCTTTTTTTAAAAGGCTTACATACAGACACTTACAGTAAATGTTATATCGAGGGGCTTTTACAGAAATTCATGAAACGGACACAAAGAACACCCAGAATCAGGACAACAATTTGTGCAGTACACAAAGTGTTGTCTCATGTTGGGATCGAACCGACAACTCTCAGTAGCAGTAGACGTGATGTGATTTTTTAAACCACAAGGCCATCCGTGCTGTCAGGCCTAGAAAGAGGGTACATACATTGGTTTACTATTAAGAAACAACCTTCCATACGCAGTTACTTAGTCCAGCCGTGTTTGTAAGAATGGCAAAATATCTGAAGTGGAAATTAAAGACAGATAATATCCCGATTATAATATTACCTGAAAATGACCATGGAAGTTTAAATCAATATAGCAGTATAGCAGTTTTTTGATGGTAAAGATGGCAGAAACAGGGAAAATAGTTCACTTAAAAAAAAGACGATCAAATTAAAATGATCGTGTTAGCATAAAATCGAAAAATCAAAATCGTATATGTCTCACTTGAAAATCGGGGCCTCCCCAAATTCTACGAAGTGCTAGATTAGTACTTAGAAACAGCTAAGATATTAGTTCTGAGCTGGGATGCTACGGTTAAGGTATTACAAATAAATGGATGTATGTACACGGGTCCTATTCTACTTGTAGACTCTACTGGTAGTGTTAAATTGTATTGAAATTATATCCTGCAACATTACAATTTTTAAATAAAACGTTCCGTGCGTGTAACCTTATAAATAAAACTTTCATTTTTATTTTGTTAGCCATACATTGTGAGCGTTTTACTTTCGAGGGGGTGTCAAAAACACTTACAGATATATACGAATTACAATGTAAAGTCATGTCAAATTCTTTCTTTACCCTGTCATTGAGCATGTAGTTTGTTATTTATATGTCTTTCTCTTTTGGCCTAGCTATTATTCTAATGGATTGCAATTCTTAGACTAACTGGTGAGCCAGAGGTTGTAGGTTCGAATTCAAGTAATCGTTTACCAATTAAATATTTTGACCTCGATAATTGGTTCTGTTTTTGGGTGTAATTTATCTATAATATGTATATATTCACAACTTTATATATATTTATACACATCTATATATGTTTATTAGCAGTTTGTTTAATATAGTTCGGGTTCTGTCCAATTTTGGACAAAGACAATATTGACAACAGGGATAAAGTAGTAGTTTAAGCGGTCGTTAAGCCGCTTTCTCCTGCGCTAAGGTGTTGGGGGTTCACATCCCACTTGGAAATAGACTTTATGTAGTCAACAAATTGTTATGCCAAGTCTGGGTGTTCTTAGTGACCGTTTTATGTATTAAAAAAAGGTGGGTTTTATTGAAAAAAAAAACCAAACAATTACCACTCAAATTATTCACTAGGTTTTTCTACATATGTCAATCAGAGTCAGAAAATATATCATCTTTTTTATGATCCTACAAATAGAGACATTAGAATACAACAATCATTTGAAAACAACCACAGACAGTCATTTAGGAGTTTTTAGATTGCCATCAAGGATAATAGACACTTTGTACCTACTTAATTGTTGTAAAAACGCATAAATGTAAACCTGTAAAGCTGCATGCATATTTAAATGAATACCTACGTTATAACAATAGTTTATCGTATGAATACCGTTGGTACATTTTCATACTTCAAAAATCTGATACAGAACAAACCTTATAATATGACAGCAAAATTTGATGGAATATTCATACACTTTTTTTACATAGAAAGCAAATATTTGTAGGTCATACAAACATTTGGTTTGACCCGGGAATGAAGTGTCTCAGATCTTAGTCCCGTAAGTGGTCACTGCGTCATCGAAGTTGTTATACATATCTATTGAATTTAATTCTTATGTCGCCTTGTAGCTCTCGATGAACTCCAAAACCATGTAACAGATTTTCATGTTTTTATTTAAATATGTATTTTACTGGCCTGCCTAAGATAGAAAAGTCAAATTTATATCACGCTTAGACCAACAGGATTCGAGTATAATTGTAAAGAGAAGAACGAACGAATTTGCTTAGTTCAGTTAGTATATACATTTATGAATATTGTATATATACACCTGGTAGCTACATGTATATCTATTATTACGGTAAATGGTAGCCTATGTCATTTTCCGATTATCAACGGATCTCTATTATAATTTTCATCTAAATCAGTTCAGCTGCTTATCAGCGAAAACAGACGGGAAGAGTTACTTTCAAATTTATAAAGTTTGGATGGATAGTGAGCAAAAGATTCATTGACAGTTACTGACTACCTACAAATGGGTGGCCCATGGATACCTGCGAGTCATGCAAATTATTTGCCGTGGCAAGATTCTTCCAAGACATAGCCTATTTGGGAGTTCAATCTAGCTTTGAAAAGCCTCTTTAAAGTACAACTATTACTCTAATGCCATTTATAATATCAAAAAAGAGCTTTTATTACTTTTTAAATATTAGCCTGGCAAAAGGATTCTACTCTGCATGATGGAAATTATGAGTAAAATCAAAGTATAGTGGTCCCTATACTCTTTGCGATTGCAGATAATTCAACAATGCAGCATGTTGATCCATACTATGGCGGTCTATTGAGATGTTTCAGCATCATTGTAGGTTCGGTCTGATTTTAAGTGCACAAATAGGCCTTATAGGCAAATAGGCTATAAATGTTTAATAATTAAGATTGTTTTTAATCCCCAACCCGCACTTAGCCAGCGTGGGGACGTATGGCCTTAACCCTCTCCTAAGAGGAGACCTGGACCCAGTAATGAGACATTATGGGTTGTTGATATTGATTGATGATTTAAAATTGGCTATTTGAGAGAATAATTTTTAGAGTATGAAAGAAGTTGACCACATAATACAGCAGTAAAGATATATTAAATATTTTTAGGGTTCCGAACGTCACGCATTGTAAAACTTCACTGTCCGTCCGTCTATCTATTGGTCTGTCACCAGACTATATCCCATGAACTATAATTAGACAGTTGAAATTTTCACTGATTATGTATTTCTGTTGCCGCTATAACAACAAATACTGAAAAACAGAATATAATTAACATTGAGGGGCCTACCATACAACAAACGAAATTTTTTGCTCCTGTTTGCTCTAATGGTAACGGCAACAATACGCTTGAAATGTTTAGAGTATAGATAATGGTACGAACCTTACTTTCCTTGTCGTTACAGAGCCATGAGTCGGACCAGAGTAATTCCACGCCCTTACTGAAAATCGATGTGAAACAATGTTTATGCTATGTTTCATCGAGTGAGTGAGGATATCGGAGGCCCATACTCCAACCCCTCCCCGCATCCCCCTCTCCATCCCCCAAAGGCCAGCAACGCACTTGTGAGCCCCTGACGTTGCTGGTGTGGCACACAAGTGCGTAATCTCTTAACATCAGGCGATACGTATGCTCGTTTGCCCCCCATTCCATAAAAAAACATGTTACACTTATAAAAAGGACTAAACTTAGCAATAGCTAGGAAGTGACTTTTAGTTAGAGTGAAGTGAGTGTATAATACGGAGAACTGAATGCTATTACGTCTATAAAGAGAGAAAGACAACCAGTATTGCAACAGTATCGGTTAGTGATAGACTGACAGTGATAGATAATAGTAATAAACTGTTTGAAGATATTAGGAATCTTTATTCCTTTTTAAACATTTTTGCTTAAGAGTGAAACTTTTTTTTATGAAATAGGGAGCAAACGAGCAAACTTTTTGCCTGACATAAAGTGATTACTGCCGCCCGTGGATACCCGCAACACCAGAGGCGTCAGGAGTGCGTTGCCAGCCTTGGGAGATGGGGAGGGGGATGGGGGGAAGGGTTGGATTATGGGCCTCCATTATCCTCACTCACTCGGTGAAATACAGCGTAGGAACTGTTTCCTCCGGGTTTCCGTAAGGCTGTGGTATCACTGCAGTCGACCGGGCCTATGCATGTCGAAGCGTGGCTCTCCCACGTTAGAAACGTTAATAAAAAATATTGAAATAAAAAAATATTTGTGACATCTAACACACAACGCAGTCCTCATACTAAGCTAAGCTTGTATTATAGGTACTAGATAACTGATATAAATACATGCACACTTCTTTTGTAAATACATACATATTATACATAGAAGACACTCAAACACCGAAAGAAATATTTGCAAATCATACAACCATTTCGTCCGGCCCGCGAATCGAACTTGAGGCCTTAAGTACAGCAGTCGCATACGCTACTGTTGTATCACCAAGGTAATCAAAATATCTTTGTTAGGATTAGATTCTTTCTTTATTTTAATTCAAACCCTCAAACACCTTAATTTATTTAATACTAACTGACCCGGCAAACTTCGTACCGCCGTATTCATTTTTCTGAATTACCGAAAAACTTAGTTTAGTAAGCCCGTGTTAAATTCCCGCAGGACCGCAGTGTATACTACAAAGTGGATTAAAAAAATATACCACCTCAGATTTTCTTTTTTTTGTTTATACCTTGTCCTGACAAAAACAAACACAAAAAGATTTATTCAATTTGGTGCAGTCAATCGAAAGTTATGCGCGTACATACTTTTTTGTGATTCATTTTGATTTATCTTATATTAAATACAAAAACGAAAACAAAGTATACTGCCCTAATTTGTTAAAATGCAAGAGTATCTTAAGAAACACTTATACCTTTCATAATTTCAAGATGGTTTTATCTAAATGACTTTATTCCTCCTCCTAATAGACCTATCATTCATATTCATACATACTTAATTAGACAGCAGTTGTCTAAAAGGAAATAAATATAATATTAAATTATCGTTCATTGCTCTGTCAATAGATCAGTAAATGAGTTCGCGAACTATAAGTAAATCACGGTCAAGCTATAAAACACTGAAAATGTGTGAATCATTCTTTGTTTAGTGGTCGACATTTATGTTAACCTTCTAACGAGCTGGCATTTAGCTGCAAGTAGATTACAGCCGTATTATAATGTAAAATATTTTAATTATATTATTTTTTACAGCAATAATCTTGTTCCTTCCCGCATGTTATCTTTTTGGTTCCAAAATCATGTTAGAATATAATTGAACTATTCTAGTTTCATGTTTAGAATAATATATATACCTGCATTAGTAAACTTAATGCCTAGGGCATTCTCTGCCAGTCGATCGATTGAGCGATGCAGAGTGAAGACGAGGTAGGAGCACTTATTAGAAATTATAGTTATAGTGCTATAATGATATTAGGTTTAATAAATACTACAATTAGTTTTAATAAACTGATATAATATATTGGGCGAGACAAACAAGCATTATATATACAACTATATTTTATATTTATACACATACATATATACCTTGTTGATTCCGCCAATCCAACTAGTGAAAGCACTTTTATCTTCAACTTCAAGAACAACAAAATGCACGTCGATAACATCGAACTTTCATGCAACCTTATATCCTTTATGAGTAAAATCAAAGGTGAAAATTCTAAAATTCCTGTTTAGTTAATGCTTACGACTTAAAATGGGTCAGCTACAAAAAGAAAGAATTAAGCTCATAACCCCGGTGGTTTTGACTGAGTTGACACATTATTCTATCAGAGTAGGCAATTTCAATTGTATAGATAGCCATAGAGTTTCATTAAACTATAAAACTAAATATTTAAATAATATTTGAGATCATCATATTGAACATCTATGTAGTGAAGACATGCTTATTTCAGCATGAGAGCAGCTCGAATGGGCAATACAACCCTTTCACAGAATACATGCATTGGTGGACTTAATGCCTAGGGCATTCTCTGCCAGTCGATCGATTGAGCGATTCAGAGTGAAGGTGAGGTAGGAGCACTTATTAGAAATTATAGTTATAGTGCTATAATGATATTGAGTTAAATAAATACTACAATTAGTTTTAATAAACTGATATAATATATTAGGCGAGACAAACATAAGCATAATATATACAACTATATTTATACACATACATATATACCTTGTTGATTTCGCCAATCCAACTAGTAAAATCTCATTTATCTTCAAGTTCAAGAACAACAAAATGCATACAATAACATTGAACTTTCATACAACCTTATATACCTTATGACTAAAATCAAAGATGAAAATTCAAAAATTCTTGTTTAGTTAATGCTTTCGTCTTATAATGGATCAGCTACAAAAAGAAAGAATTAAGTTCATAGCCCCGGCGGTTTTGACTGAGTTGATGAACTAGTCTGTCAGAATAGGTAATTTTAAATGTAATGTATACATTTTAGCCACATATTTTCATCAAATATTTACATATTATTTGAGATCTAAGTAGACACACTTATTTTGGCATGAAAGCAGATCGAACGTACTACCCTTTCACAGAATACTTACATAAAATGTCAGTGTTTCGTTGGTGAGTGCGAAGAGAAATAGGGTGTCATAGCGTGGATCACCATGCTACATTATTACATTGACTGCATTCGCAATGAGAAGGGTGACCAACACTCTTGGATTCTGCTTATGCTTTCTATCAGGCAGGGCAGAGTCACTTTAGTAGGTCAATATTTATTTAAGAGAAATATAATGATGGATTTACAGCAACATCGCTAAGGTTGCAGAAATAGATCACTTCGTTTCCAAAAGAGCTGTGCTTAATTGGTGCCTTCACTTTATGAATATCAGATTTAATAACTACTAAAAACCTTGAGCTAATTTTCTTGAGAGTAATTCAGTAAACTTTAAAAGTATGATATTCAGTCAGCAGAAATACAAGCTTTATTTATATTCAAAAGATTTTACTGTGCAAAAATTACTGGTCGTGTTGACTTAACCTACTGATCACAAAGTACTGGAATCTTTTACAGCAGAGTCTTATTTGACAATAATGGAAATCTTATGGGTATATTTTCTATATACTTTCAGCCTTATCAACCATATTGTTTACCATTACATTACGATCATCGAAATGATCACTCAAACAGTAAAACCGGCTAAGTGCGAGTTGGTCTCGCGTATGGAGGGTTCTGTACCACTATCATTACATGTATGTTGTATGGGAGCCTCTTTAAATGTTTATTTTATTGTGCTTTTTAGTATTTATTATCATAACGGCAAAATAAATACATCACCTGAGAAAATTTTAAATGTCTATCAACGTTAATGAGATACAGCCTGGTGATAGACGGACCGACAGCGGAGTCCCGTAGTAATAGAGTCCCGTTTTATTTTTATGGTACGGAACCCCAAAAAAGATTCATAGTTAAGATATACAAACAAATGACGTGATGCAATCAAACTAACTATAGGTTCTAAGCAATACCACAAACAAGCGTTACTGACAAATCAATTTTATAAATTATGGCTGTGATATATAACACTACATTAATCATCACACATGAACAACAATGATATTGGTACCATTATACCTTTTCAGATCGATTCGGTATCTTCCATGTATGAACTAATCACTTCACGCTACGATCGGCAAGCGAACACCTTAAAAGGTGTCAACAGTCTAGACGTGTAATCAGAAACATTTACCAAATATAGAAAGCTATAAAATGCTTACTGGAATTGTTTAAACATCATCGAAATAGATTTAATTATTTTTTGTATCTAAACTTGAATATAATGCTATAAACTAAATCTACTAAGTGGTCCTTTTTTTGTTAACGTTTGGAAACCCCCTCGGGCGTTAACCCCACCGGGGTTTGCGGCGGGGCGGTGTGTCGGCATCGAATCGACTAAAACCACACGGTGTGCCATTTTACGCCTGAGACGGGAGGGTTCCGGGAACCGCTTTATTACGACATCCAGACCCCTCCGAGAACTAAGTGTTACCTCACCTAACTCCTATTTATCACATTGGTGTCGTAAGATGAGTATCAGTATGAGTATAAGGGAACAAATCAAGCAAGACAAAATCACTGTTAAAAGAAGATACACTTGAAATGAACCTTATACCAATCCGTCTGGCCAGCGTGGAATAGAAGCTGAAACCTCATTATGAATGAGATTCTCATGTCCAGGATTGGACTATAAAAATCCGTTAATGATGATGATGATAAAACGAAACCTAAATATATAATAAGTGTCTGTGAAAAATCTGTGAATATTGTTCCAAGTCGATCAGACCAAGAATATAATATGTAGGTAGTGAGCTGAGCTGAGCATTAAAAAAAATTGCTGGATAAAATGCTGTGACAGGAATATGAATGATTACATCGGTCAAATCGAAAATAGTCTGTTTTTTGCTTGTTTTTCTATGGTCTGGTCACTATTATTACTGGTATATTTTAAAATATGCGACCAAGTTCTATGTATCTCATTCTCTGTGAGACTCAAATTTTATAAGTTATTTTATTTACATTATATAAATGTTTATTTATGTAAAACATCATTAATGTTATGTTATTGATACAATAACAAAATCAGAACTCTCGAACTTTGACGTCAACTAAAAATTTAATTTAAAAACACGTTTCATTTTGATACTTTTATTACTTTAATTCGAGCTGTTATACTGTAGTGATATAAAATCAACTTCCTAATTACTAAATAAACTGAATCAAATCTTCTTGTAATTATAGAAAAAAAATGGCGCCCAAATCAATACATTAACCAGCTTTGATATACAACCTTTTACATTATAACTTATTCATTTTATTGCGTTTATTAAAGTTTGTTTAGTTAACTAGGTACCATTAGTCGATTTATAACTGATAAAGTTATAAAATACGTTTTTGAGGTATCTTAAAACAAATAATATCATTGGACGCATACCGGTTGTCGAACCGGATACTGTCATCGGACTTATCAACATTTAGTGTTTTCAGATTTGTGATAACTGCACATAGGAATTGTAGCAAATATTATTCTGTTATAATTTTGATAAAGTAGTGTGCTGAAATTTAGTTTAGTAGAAAGTATTTGTTGCACGAAATCAACACTTTGCTGCTGCAACTACCTCGTTGGTCCAACGGCTAGAGTAATCGACTGCCGATCAAGAGGTCTCGGGCTCGATTCCAGGGTCGGACTGTTGTTGGGTTTTTCTTACGAGAAATTCTCGATATTGTATCACGGAGAGCACGTTAAGCCGTCGGTCACTGTCGTAATGAACATCTATGGCAATCGTTATTGGGAAGTCGGTCCTCTCAAATATACTGACCACTTATTCACCTTCAGGGTAGCGGAGGACCGAGGTCAGTTGCTCCATGGAAAAACTGATATTCAGGTAAAACCGGTTGAACTTATAGCCGACCCCAATTAATCTTGGGAATAATAATATAAGGCTAGGAAGATGATGAAATTAAAACTTTGAGTATTTCAATTGTAGAGTGTGCCGTAAAAATTACTTCAACTAGTGCTTAAGTCAGTCGTCGACGGCAATTCCTTATCTACAGTGTCACCATTTTTGTGTGGTATCAGTATAAGACAAACCTCTAAAATTATCTGTCGGATAAACATTTTTTATTATTTTAGTGCTCGTTTTGAATTAATACAGATATATATGAAATGAATAGAAGGCAAAGGACACGCATATTTTATACTTGTATTGTTGCGCCTTTAACACAGACCATTTTATGTGGGGTATATATCTTCTGGTTAATTAGCTTTAAATACGATCATCGCTTTAATATACAAACTCGAGCCATTTAAAATAACCTGTCACGTTTGTTAACCACAAAACTTACCTTCACCTTAAGTGCAGGTATGGTCTAAAGTGTTTCATAATATTACTCTAAAGCTATTTGCGATACATTCTCCGAACTCTAAATATTCGGGCAACATGTTTAATGACTCACATTTGTTTAAAAAACATCGAAATGTCGGCCATATGTCATACTTTCAAAGTAGTATAAGAATGAGAGCATTACGTTTCTGTGCGGTACAAGGTTAACAATCGTTTCTATAATGTCAAATTGTTCAAACGCGCCGTGAAGCGATCGGTTGGAGAAAAAAAGTGCTCGCTTTAAATCAGCCCGTCGTTTTATTCGAATTTGAAACCGCCGATAGGTATCACTGGAAATCTTCAATTTATATTATTACGTAATGCAAATAAATTTTAGACTTTAAGAGAGTACAATTCACTAATATTCCAACAGGTAATTTTGCTGAATCACAGTATCAAGATAACCGTTTTAATGGCATGAAAGGATAAAATTTACCACCCCGATAAATTTCTGATAATTTCTGCTGTGAAAAAAATCTCCAGCTGTGACTCCATTTAGATGATAAAGAGTGAAGTGTAGCACTCAATAGGAGATGCTTATTTCCAGCAGGGGAGCAATAGCCTGATTATGATGTGTGGAAATAAGTGAAATTTTTGAATGATGACTCAAAAAGCTACCCATAAGTTTTTTAAAGACTTTATTATTCATGTTGCAATGAAACAGTACGAGTATATAAGCTAAAAAACTATAAATAAGTAATAGAATAGAATGAGTCTTGGAGTAGATGTGCTTTAGTTGAAATAGGTTGGTTTGACCGGGCTAATACCACGGTTTTCTATTTGTCCCATCTATATAATCCCTCATAAGCCCATGCTGTCCTATGATTCTCACAGAAAAGGTTTTAAGTGATAATTGTATCAAGGACAGGAAAATACTTGTCCTCCTCTCATTCTGGGATGCTCTGATGTCAAGACTGACCGCGTACCACATCTAGTATCTTTATAAAATTAGATAATTTCTAGTGCACAGTTGATGTGAATCAAAGAATTCATGGCCAATCATCGGAACTACCACGAGACCAAAATGCGATGCAGCCTTTTGATCTTAGTTTCGTGAAATAAAGTTAAGACTTTTTGTACAATTACTGAATTTATACTGAAAATATTCGACATAAAATGGTAAAATCACGTATAGATTGAGGAATTTGTATGATGAATTGAATATTTTGGTTGTGGTCTGTTATAATATAACAATCATTCAGTATCCATAAAATAAAGTACTGTCGCCGTAGAAGGCGACAAAGAACAAAGATATTTTAAAAGACAAAATGTATGCGTACTCGTGGTATTTTTCGAATAACATAATAAAATATTAAGATGGAAACACAAAGATCTTTTTGAAAACAAAATACCCAAGATGAAGCCCGTCGCGGATGCGAGCAAATATTTAAATTTCAATTCGAACGTCGCATATCAATGGAGAGCCATAAGCCACCGGATTTTTACTTTTTTTAGTCAGCCCGCACTGAGACAATAAAGAAAAAGCCATAGGGGAAAAAAGAAAAATACAATTCGAAAACAGCATCTAGATTCGAGACACTGGCTGATTCGAGGCTGGAAACAAAAGAAGTCGGCTCCCGCCTGACCGAGATCTTGGCGTACGCGGGCGCATCTCGTTTACTTTTTTATTTGTTTTTTTTTCTTACATTGCATCCATGTGATTTCTTTTCTCTGATGCATCACAATGAGACGGCCTATCGAACGTCAGTAGCTATTTTTGTAATAATTACATACATGTTGCAATGAGAAATGTGCTGTGATTACTCGTTATATCCTCAAATCGTACTTAGCTTAGTAAGTACTTATAAAATCTAATATATATATAAATGGCAAACATTTTAAAAAGGTAACAATGATAAGTATATTATGACATTGTTAAATATTATTACAATGAAATGGCTCCTGTATTTTAAAGCCTATGAAAGGGTTCATTAAAGATGATTCGTTCTCTATAAACTTTAGTCAATTAAAACTCGAACTTAAAGAACAAGTTATTGTATTTAAAAATACGACTAAATTTATTAGTTGTTATGAGCAATCGCTATAATTATCTGTATTTAATACCAATGAGGTTTGTAATCTTGATCAAAGGTTAGATCATCGCCGCATATATTATTTATCTGTGCATGGGAAATATAAACAGGAACAGGATTTAATAGGACGTATGCTTACTCATCAGTGGCTTCATGACTAATATAGTATGTTCTACGTAAAGGTCTTTTTGGAAGTTTAATAAAACTTAATTTTTTTTTTAATCGTTTGCAATGTATAACTTTTGTCCAGGTTACCGCTTAAATAAAACAAATATCTATAAGATATTTTATGTAAGAAATATTTAAAATTATTCGTGTGTATATTGGGTAGGTCTAAGAATCGGCCAACATCTATTTTTCGTACCCCTAAATTATAAGGGTGACCCACTCCTAAATTTGTTTTTGTCTTTTTTTTTATATGGCAACACAACGTTTGCCGGGGCAGCTAGTTTCCATCTAAAATTCCTTGCCATGCCTGACTGATTATCAACCCTTGGCCAAAAACACTTGAAATTTTATATACCGCTTGTAGTTCTTAAAATCGTAACACAAAATCCATCCTAGACATCAAGATGAACAATAAGTGGCAGAAATAAGAAATATCGCAAATAATAAGAGTCCATTTTTTTACGAGTGGTAACCCCCTCGGGCCTTTACCCCACCGGGGTTTGCGGCGGGGCGGTGTGTCGGAATCGAACCGACTAAAACCACACGGTGTGCCACTCTGCGCCTGAGACGGGAGGTATCCGGGAACCACTTTCTTACGCCATCCGGACCCCTCCCAAGAGTCCATGACCTAACCTTAGGTATCGAACTATACTGATTGAAAATATTAAGTGAGTTAGTTAACAAAACTTCTTGTACGTATCCCAAAAGAAGTGTAGAAAACTATAACAAACACCACCTGGAAGCATTTAGCATATAGTCATCTCTTTCCCTCCCCAAAAAATTGTGTGTCCACAAATATTTGATCCCGAATTCTTAACACCTACATTAGCAAGTGTTCTGAAGGATTGTTTACGTGGACAAGGTGCGTTGTGGTAAGTAGCGGTCGAATTAACACTACCACTTAGCAGTTACTTACTTACGGAGATGGACGCAGGTGGTCTTTGTTTAAATGTTTTGTTTTTTTTTTGAGGCACAGGTAACTTATGTGGACCTTTTAGTGGATTAATGTCATCTATAGAATCATAACAAAATATTTTCGAGATCAAGTTATCTTCAATGTCAACACTAAGTAAAAAGGTTAACATTTTGTTTTTTTTCTCTTTTAAAGAAAAAAATAAAAATAAATAAATAACAAAATATTAACCCTTTTACTTAGCACTGAGTACTGACATTGAAGATAACTTGTTCTCGAAACTCTCAGCTGAAATTTTATTCTTAATTATGACTAAACTATTTACAAATAGTTTTCAATAGTAAAAATGGTATTCCTGTATGTGTGTGGCTAATGTTATGAATCCATACTTCCATACTCATATAAAAGAATCGAAAATAACTCTGTCAGTTTCACTTTCATTATATAATAAAAATAGAATATATTTTTTTATTTATTTATCTTTATTGTATATTTTTTTTTTTTTTTATACNTGCCTGATGGAAAGCATGAGCAGAATCCAAGAGTGGTGGTCACCATCCTCAATGCGAAAAAGAACAATGCAGCATGGTGACCCACAGTATGGCGGCCTGGGGGGAAGGGGGATGGTGAGGGGGATAGGGGGCGTTGGATTGAGGTATGGGCCTCCGGTATCCTCACTCACTCGATGAAACACAGCGTAAGCGCTGTTTCACACCGGTTTTCTGTGAGGCCGTGGTATCACTGCGGTCGAGCCGGCCCATTCATGCCGAAGCGTGGCTCTCCCACGGTATAAATATCCATAGTACGAAATGGTACAACAGGAACAATCACACAATATGTACAACAATTGGCGGTCTTATCGCTCTCGGTGATTTCTTCCAGACAACCATAATAAATCGTTATATATAAATTGTTGTATAAGATTTAAAAAATATATTCTTAGAAGCTATTATATACATTTTGTGAGTAAAGCTACATTCAGCATACGTCACATCATTCACCGCGCTTCTGGGACGGTACCATGAGCTACGAAGAACGCTAAAATATGATATGGCATTCTTAACTATTTAAAATGATGTGTTTTTTATGCTGTCAGTAAATATTCATAGTGATGAATAAAATATTATCATTTGTAATTCATACGATTTCGAAAAAAGTCTACACATGGACAATATCTCAAAACAAAAAAGTTCATAAACGTTTTTCCACATTTTCATAACAGTTATCTACATGGAAATGTAATTTTTAGATGAAATCCAAAACTTAAAAAGAAAAGGGATAGCACTAAATAGACTAAGCAACGAAGAGTTAAATGTATCATCAATATTTAAAATCTTCTATGATGACGAGAATGTACAAAAGCTCTTGCACCTAAGACCATTCATTGTTTAAATTCTAAAACAAACCGGAAAAATTATTTTGCTCTTAAATGCCACACCCATTACTTTGTTTTATAACTTCTTCCGTGTGCCTTCCATGGCCTAATAGTTGGCCATTACGTTCTACCAGAACTAATTCTCTCGGCGTTATCATAATTTGAATCGACATTCTGGATGACTTTTGTATGACAAACCTCTGTTTTCTTGTACGGTTATTAATTTTTGTAGTGCTCATAGCTGTACTATGAATTTTGTTGGACTCATTACTCGGTAAAGATAGTTCACTCAACTCTAGATTGGGTCAAAACTTTGATTATGTTATGATTGAGTTCTGTCACCTCACATAATTGCGGTGAGTTTGCGGTATATTAAAATAATAAAAAATGTAGAGAAGTTATAAAGGGAATGGTATGGTTTTCTAATTGCTTTTTTTTATATTTCTATTGCGTTGTAATGACTTTAAGATACTTTTTTTTTATGATTCAAGGGGCAAACGAGCAGACGTATCGCCTGATGGTAAGCGATTACCGCCGCCCTGTAACATCAGAGAATTTGCCGGCCATTGAGGGATGGGGAAGAGGATATTATGGGCCTCCGGTATCCTCACTCACTTGATGAAACACAGCGTAAACGCTGTTTCACACCGGTTTTCTGTGAGGCCGTGGTATCACTCCGGTCGAGCCGGCCCATTCACACTGAAGCGTGGCTCTCCCACGATGATTATATAATATGACTATTTGAAGGACCGGTTTCTTTTCAACAAGCAATATACTCCTGCGTTTGTCACACCAAACTATAAGGAACCCCAATTGAATTTTATATTTAGAAAAAATTATAGGAACAAATAAAACAAATTAAAATACTACTGAAAAGACCTAGTACGATATTTAGGAATTTATGAAAGAGGACGGTTTCATCAGTTCCTGAAGTGTTGATGTTGTGTATCTAATGAATAAATAAATATTTCGGACATCTAACACACAACGCCATCTAGTCCCAAACTAAGCAGAGCTTGTTTTATGAGTACTAGATAACTGATATAAATACATATATACTTCTTTTGTTAATACATACACATCATACTTAGAAAACACCCAAACTCTGAAAAAAGCAATTGTAGATCATACAAACATTTGATCCGATCCGGGAATCGAACCCGAGACCTCAAGAACAGCAGTCGCATACGTTACCGCTGCGCCACTGAGGCGGTAATTTATTAGGCATAGGTTTGTTTATTAGGCATATATTTTGTTGATCTATGATTTGCTCGTGTAATGATACCTGATAGCATATAATAAGAATATGACGGATTAACTTTGGCTGTATTTTGTTTTTACATAAATTTTATCAGATTTTTTATTTTATTTCTTTAAACTAATACTGACTTAGTTAATATTGACGCATATAAATAGTATTATTACTAATATACTGCATTAGTGATTACTTTCATAGAATTATTTTGTGAGAATACGCCTATATTGTGATTAACGCTAGGCTAGCACTAGGCCTATGCATTACCTGTAACTAATTTGCATGCCAATAAATGCAGCCAAACAAGACTGAAACTGATATTGTTTATTGATATCTTGCATGCAAAGTATGTTTAACAGGTTTATACAAATAACGACTATCTATTCATCTATCTACTTGAAAATATACTCAAAAAGCTTAACACGCCCAATAAATAAAATGCATCATATTATATATATCATAGTAAATAGGACTAAGCAACGATAGTTCAAATTATATTGACCAATGAAAAAATACAAAAATTAATGATTATTGTCGCCATCTTTGACTGCTTCGGTGGCGCAGTGGTAGCGTATGCGACTGCTGACCAAGAGGTCTCGGGTTCGAATCCTGGGTCAGACCAAATGTTTGTATGATCTGCAAATATTTGTTTCGGGGTTTGGGTGTTTTCTATGTATAATATGTATGTATTTAAAAAAAAAAAGTATTTATGTAGTAATATCAGTTATCTAGTACCCATAATACAAGCTCTGCTTAGTTTGGGACTAGATGGCGTTGTGTGTTAGATGTCCGAAATATTTATTTATTTATTTATTTATCTGTATTATCCTTTCAAATTGTAAAATTGTCTGACACAAAACCGAAATAAGTTAAATACGAATGGCTAACAGAAGACAATAGAGGTTAAATGTGAGACCCCGGTATTAAGTTTATGATCCTGAAACACTACACTGTAAGAAGAACATTGCGATAAAATGTGTTAAAAGTTAACTTTAATTAATTGCAAATATCTTAAACAGTTTTTTTAAGAATTAGATACTAAATATAGGGGTCTATAAGAAGATAAAGAAAGATATAAAAAAATTAAATTTATATAATACAGAATATAAGTCGGTTCATTTTACAAGTAATACAATACTAACTCTTGTAGCAAATAAATAGATTTTACGGCTTAAATGAACAAAAAAACCACAGGAAAAAAATACTGTATATTTGTAACGTCACTAATTCAATCGTCGTTTTATAGGTATTTTTACATATATTAAAGTTTTAATATTATTTTCAACGAACATAGAACCATATTACATGTATAATTAATATCTCGATCGAAAAGTTTTATGATTTTCAACTGCACAATTTGCAGTAAAACACGTCGAACTTAAAAAACTAAAACCATTTAAAACAAAACAAAACAACAAATGATTACATAAACACAGACATGGACGTAAAACACAAACCTATTTCCGAATAGGTGGCTGAATAACTTTCACCTTAACAATTAATTTCAAGCTATGTCTCTCACTATCAAAGCCATCTGCAACTGCTCAGGTCATCTACGCATTTAACTTAAATCTTATTCCCAATAACCTATTGTTAGATCCAATATAACTACACACAAAAGTCACGGCTCCTTCCATATTGGCATATTGCAGGCCCTACATGGTAAGGACCTAATGACCTACGACATTTCAACCAGTAGCTCCGTCTTTCTCTATTTCTATATACACGAGAAGGATAGACGATCACCATAATAGAATATCAGTGTTTGTTTTATTCGATTTGTAAGTGGCTAGGATACAGAATTTGCAGTTTCTCATATTGTTTCTTTAACAGTGTCTTTGCATTTTTTTGTATAGGGTTTTAAAGTTTCCCATGCGTTTTATTTAAAGAATTTATTTGTTGTAATAACAGGAGTGAGACTGGACTGTCTCAAAATGTTTTAACTCGAATGAATGGTAGTTAGTAATACTAGTTAGTAATAATATGACGTGTTCTAGTTTTCACAAGGATTTAGTTGCATATATTTGAAGAAATACTCTCCAATTGTCCAAGAGTTGATTGCGACAGACTGTTAGAAATGATGATTTAAAGAAGTCCAAGTTTTCAATAAAATACTTTTAACAAGTACAATACATAAATAAATATAACATTTAAGGCACTTATTGTTTTTTAGGAACGTATTTTATATTAAATTCGTAATTAACTCTTTGAAATTTAAAAATAAAATTGTGCTTTTTTCGAATGAATTTATGCCCCAACACAAATACTATTGCACTTTCTTGTAAATTGCACCACGGAGGCATTAACGTATAGAATTTTATTAACATAGTTGTTTCCGTAACAGTACACGTAAAGGACCACTACAAATTTATACCAAACACAAACCTCAATTTATCAATAACTACATCACAGACCGTTTAACTTGAAACAATTACATTACTTCCATCAATAAATAATAATACGAAAAATTATATACTAAAATTTGTCCAATCACTCGGCCTAAAGTGGACGTAATCACTTTAATACAAGTCCTTAGTACACATCGGACCAAATTATTGGTGCTTTGAAAACTGTAATTTGTTTATGTTGAAAAATGTACGTAAAAGGTACACATTATAAAAGATAACAATAATTGCATATCATGACAAGTATGGTATTTTACGAGCAATATCTGAACAATCTTTTGACGAGTTACGTCACGTAATTAGGGTTGATGAACTGTTAAGAGTGTGCTGTAGAGAATTTAAATAAGATCACTTTAAGAATAACGTGAAAAAGTATTCACTCACAGTAAAACTATCAAATGATTGATGATAAGGATGATGAACAAAACTCTCTGAACAGTTTAAGAAGTTAAAATCTAAATAGAGCATAATTTTTACTTTTTTATATCACCTTATAACTATTAATAATTTAATTTTAGCTTTAAGTTATGTACTTAATTATCTCGTGTACAATAAAGCGGTTGATTATTATTATTATTATTGATAATTTAACACTTTTTTTTACATTATAACTACAGTTATGGTTTAATTAAACACACGATGTAATTTCCTACCTTGTGTGTTTCATTAAATTTTAACTATGATTTTTTTTCCCAAATTTTAAAATAAGACATTACAGCTTTCCCTATAAGTATTTCATAATATGCAACAACTTGTTAAAAATGCGTAAGTATAAATAATTATCTTCACGCATCAATAGATAAATAAGTACACGACAGCAAATCAATCATATTATCACCGCAATTCCCAATGTTTGTTTAGCCTTTAACCTTGCCAGCTACACAAACAACGTAAATAAAACTTGACATTTCCAACACAATCTATCATTCAATTACCTCTCAAAAGTACAAAATAGGTATTATGGTATACGTAATTATTATATTCGCTGATTCGTTCAACGAATAAGGCAATTTTCTGTTAGCACTTTATGACTGCAGTTCGGCAGACCCATATACCGTCAGTGTCAATTAGCGCTCCACCCATGCCCATTTCTGGCAAATTTCTGGCGCCTATCGATGATTGGCGTAAGTGTTTTATTTGAACGCTAATGAGGAATGTTTAGCATTCCATTTTTGTTTTACATGCTCCATACTCTCTTCCATTTTTGGTCAGCAGTATTTTGTTGGCTGTCCGTCAACCAATATAGCTACTTCGTTGAGGAAAGCAGGTGTGTTTATGACGTAAGAATCTCACCATATATGGAGTACAAACATGTATGAGTAGTTTTATTTTTGTCTGCTGCACACATCTGCTATGTACCGATATTAGGAAGTCCGTTTAATACCTACACAATATATACATGTACCTATATCTAACCAACCATCCCATAACCAAACTTTAAATTATGTTTTTGTTTTGTAAGTGATGTGTTCGGTCTAAATTACTTTTTTTCCAAAAGAAAAGTCTTATCAAATTGTTTTATATTTATAAGTTCATTGGAATAAGTAAATCTAGGCTACACGCATGGGAGAGCCACGCTTCGGCATGAATGGGCCGGCTCGACCGGAGTGATACCATGGTCTCACATGAAACCGGTGTGAAATAGCGCTTGCGCTGTGTTTCACCGAGTGAGTGAGGGTAGCAGAGGTCATACCCCAACTCCTTCCCCAATCCCTATCTTCCTCCCCATCCCCCAAAGGCTGGCAACGCACTGGTGACGACTCTAGTGTTGCAGATGTCCATAGGCGGCGGAAATCGCTTACCATCAGGCGATACGTCTGCTCGTTTGCCCATTATCCCATAAAAAAAGGACGTAAAAGTACATCAATACTCTTAAATAAATATACAAATAGATAAGTTATACATATATTTAAATTAATCGGCCAACACAACTGTGACTACGTCTGTTTTGAATTATACTCGGCTCCTATAACTCTAAGCGCGATGATAACTATCCTAACTTATAGAATTCAGCAAAACTTAGGTCTTCAAAGAAGAAGTATTCGAAATAATTTTTAACATACGCAACACAACACACGCTGAACCCAAGTTGATCAATGAAAGTCATTTGTTTCAATTTTTGCAATACTTGACATTTTCCGAATTTAATGATTCAAATCTCAGTGAACTTGATAATGTTGACAAATATATATTTATATAAATATATTTGGGACCGAATGCTAAAAATATTGTGTTGTAGCGCTCTGTACTGTGTCTGATTAAAGCATTGAAAGTAAAAAAATAAGTATACATGACGTCTCGAAACTGTGTAAATAAATAAATAATCCCGACAATTTTTGTTATCTTTGTGGTGTTTTTCATAAGCAAAGGTGTTCTATGTCGCCTATAGCAAAAAAGTAATGAATCATTACAAAAAACCTACTGCGTACATATATATATATATATATATATATGTACG